>JARHVA010004377.1:910000-1200000 GCA_037957365.1 Torreya grandis | reverse complement strand
GGTAATGTCCACAATAGTTGCAAAATAAATGAGCTATGTAATGGTAAGATTTATTGGAGTATGTGGAGATTTTCCAATTTAAATGAATGTGGTATTTATAATTTTAGTATCATTTGAAACAATGTAGTGTCAACCAAAAATGAGGTTGGCCAATTAATACAATTGGAGAAATAGTTGTTAGCAACATGAATTGAATGAGAAATAGTGGAAACAACATGAGAATCATCTCAAAAAAGTGTAATAGTATCAGTTGGAGGAATAAGGGTAAAAATATGAGCTAAAATAATGTCACTTGAATCAATAGAGGTGATGACTAAATAAATAATATAAATACACTCAATTATTTCCACATTTAAAATAGGACATGTGTCCCCCACACTTATTATTTCTTAAATTGTATCAAAAATAGAAGTAATAGGGATATAAGTTATAAAATTTACTGATGTATGAACCTTATAAAATACCTCATACATATCTTCCCTTTGTATATCCTCCTCTATAGGATCATCTTAATAATATGATAAATAATATATATTCAATGATGTTCCTAAGAACTATGGTGGATGATATGGTCTTATTATAATGTGATCCTTGAAGCTTAGAGGGTAATGAGAATATTTATCTTGAGCTAAGAAACTATAAGAGGCCCTATTTTAACATACATAGGAGGTGGAGAAGATGAATGGCTCACTACTCATGATGGGCTAGGATAGTTTTAATAAACTATGGTGAATGTAAATATGACCTTAAGAATTAAAGGAGACCCACCTATGTCCATAGGATAATTCTATTTTCATGTAGTCTTTTTTTGAGGGAGTTTTTTTTTTAATTATTATTACTATTATTATATTTATTTATTAACTAGTCTCCTCGAGAGACTTATCCCTCTCATCTTAGATTCATCTAGCATTATGATGGAAGGATCATATTGTATTCTATATGTAATTTCCATAGTCATTTGTGCAACTCTCATCCTACTCCAAACCTAAGTGTCATCATCAACATTAAGAAAAATATAGTCATGGTCATATTATTTGTGATTTTAGGTGGTCCTAAGTCTACCCTAGAAGTTTATATTATTAACCACTTTACCCTTAGGATCCCAAGTTTTGTATTTTTGTTGTTTCAGGGTGAAAGAGGACCCATAATGAAAATATTTAACCAATTTTCCCCATTTATAAAATTTATGCCTTTTAATGATACACATTTTGTGTATAATTCCCAATTTAACTCTTTTTCAATTTTCATCAATACTTTGATGTATTTTATACATTATCTATTTTTCAACCAATTTTTCTAGCACTAGTTTGGGAAATTAAATAGGTGCCACCAATGTGCCTTCTACCATTATGACCATGTGGTCTAGGTAGTACCAATAATCTCCCAATGACCATAATGAACTTCTTATTTCCATTGATAAACTTGAAATTGGTTGTGAATTTATAGATATTTAGACAATGGGATAAACAGAGTCTCCAATCCTATGTATATGATTTATGAACTTGTGGATATGGAAGATGTCAAAATCATCACATATCATGTTTTCCCATTTTGGTTTCCATGTAGATGTGCATGTAGAGATCACAATGGCATAGATAACATCTAATAAATATGAAAACATATTAAAATTTTCATTTGGCCAATTGTGGGTAACCCTCTAAATATCTAAAATATATATTATTATTTCCCTAAGTGCATGGATACTTTTTTCATCTAGAATCATTGATAAGAGGGTTACCCAAACTTTGTCTACATGAGAAATGGATGCAACTCCATGAATTATATTCAACAAGGCCATTTTAATCCTAACACCTAGTTTGAATTTTGAAATTGGGATGGTGTTGACCTTTCTCTTTTAAAAAAAATAAAGTTTTGACACTAAACATCTCAAATTTTATCTAAACTCATTAGTCTTAAACAAATCCTTGACTACCTCAGTTATATATTATGTTTGGTTAGGGAAACCTATAGTACTTCTCAAAATTAAATTTGTCTATATAGGCTATTGGTTCTTATCTATTTCATATATGAAATATGTCACATGTACACAATCCTATAGTAAAAAAATAAAATAAGACATCAACACAAGAAAAGACCTCAAGCTTAGTCACCACTTTATGTAGTCCAACCACTTGGATATAGAGTAGGTTGTATATGTATCTCACTCTTAGAGGGAAAATTTAAAATTTTAAATGTAATTATGAGTTATTTTAACTTATTCATTATGTAGATTAGGAATACAAAGAGGGACAGTTCATTGTTAGTGAATACACATTAAAATTAATTTCATGAGATTAGATCCTAAGCCTAATCTCTATGATTAAGTAAGAATAAGTAAATTATGAATCTAATAGAAGTTAAAATATAAGACTTTTATACCTTCCTTGAAAGACTTCCTTTGCTTGTCAGTTTAAAGAGGTGTGTATTTATCTTCTAGAATTATAGGTCTTTAGTAATGTTGGCTTCACATGCAGGTAACATCTCCCTTTGTCTACACATGGTTTAGCTTGATAATTGGCATGAAAATGGTAAATCTCCTTGTTTATTTTGGTATATTAATATTATGTCCAAGAATATTTTATATAATGGAGGAGTGACCTTCAATTTATAGATTTGTTGAATCAATGAGGACCATCCATCTTGATCTCCAAATGGAAGGATAGAAATGAGTCCTCACCTTCATCAATGTTAGAGGTTGGAAATTTAAGAGGTTTCATTTAAGTAAATTTAGAGTGTGTAAGAGATTTGGAAGAAAAGTGCAATCATGACCTCTTTTGGAATGTGTAAGAGGGTGTAAGAAGGAGGAGTGTGTAAGAAGGTGTAAGAGAGTGTAAGATCTTGCTTCTACTCCTCCCTTTTCCCATTCACTTTCCTTATGATGTCACCTAAATGAAGTAATATTAAAAATTGATTTTAGATAAATAGATAATTACAAATCCATGGAATTTTAAATTAGAAAAAGTTTAGGTTAATTAATTAGGTGATTAATTAACCACTTAGGAGAATGTGATTTTTGAAATGTTATTCTGTCAATCAAATATTCATTTAATTGTCTTGTAATAATACTTCCAAAGGATTGAATTGATTTAGGATGTTGATGTTGAATTAAATTTTATAGTATGATGCATGCCCTAGTCATGTATGTGTCATTGTAATTTTTGATAAAATTAGTAATTGTGTGAATAATTAGCTTAATTGATGATTTTTTAGAAGAATTACACATTGTTATGTAAAAATGATCCAAATGTTGTTTTAAAATGTAAGTGGTGACACCAAAGTGTCTACACATATATGGTTTCATAATGTGTTAAGCCATTTATAAAGCATTCAAGTAAAATTTGGTGTCTTTAAATTCCTACTTAATTCCAAAGTAGAATAATGATGGATTAAGAAAATGGTCTTCAACTTTTATGATAATTCTCATCGAGCTCTATGTTCAATTTCATGATTAGGGATAAATAAATTAGAGAGATTTAAATATCAATTCATAAACTTAGTTTTTTTTAAAATGATATTGAATTTGATTAGGGAGAAACATATAGTCTAGTATTAATATCAAATGTATTACTTTTAAATCTCATTTGTGATAATTAATTATTATTTGACCATACATGTCAATTATATTTCCATTTTGAATTATATTTTATGACTCATGATTTTGCAGTGTTTTTTTTACAAGTATCAATGTATTGTAGTATTTAGGAGCCTAGTCACCTAAAATGGATTTATTTTTTCCATCAGTGTGACAATTGGCAATATATCACTTTTTTATGCTTAGCCTTTATATGATTATTTTTATTTTAGAAAATGATTATGCTAGATAATACATGTGGAATTGTGTCACTTCAAGATCTAATAACATATAAATGCATAAAGGTCATGTTGTCTTATTTTGTATAAATAGGTTACACTTTACTATGTTCATAAGACATTTGGGAGTGTTTTAATTTATCACTCAATATATCTTTTAATTAGTTTCCAACAATGTAAGTGCATAGATATATAATATGATAACACATGGCAAGACACATGGATCATGATTATATGAATAAATACACATGGCATGATCTCTAAATTTCACATGGAATATGGCTCTACAAATAATGGCACTTGGTAGTTTGTCACTTAGTCACATAGTAGTAGGCTTCATAGTCTAGCATTTTTATTTATTGGTCTATGATGTTGTGAGATGATGACCAAGGTTAATTTTAAGAGGCCATAATGGAAAACCCCTAGGTTTGTTTAGGAAAATAGGATTCATAGCCTTGGTAAATCTATGTGTGCAAAGGAGAAGAAAAATTACATTGTTTATTTTCTATACAACTACCTGGTAGATTTTATTGGGGTGATAGAGCAATGCTCTATTATCATGTAGGACTATGATACTAGGTAGCACCATGTTATCAAGACACACTATGCTATCATAAAATAGTATACTATCATGTGACATTATGCCACTGCACAACAACATACTACCAGGTGATAACATGCTACCAGGTGACTCTATATTGCCATGTGACATCATGCTTCCACACAACATCATGCCACTGGGTAGAAATATGCTACCAAGTGTTAGTATGTTGTCATGCAACATCATGCTACCATATGACATCATGTTTTCAAGAAACACTATACCACTATGCAACAAGATGTTGTTAGGTAGTGCTTTGACCCCAGGTGATATCATGTTATCATGTGGTGGTATGATACCAAATGACATAATGTTTTTGTTTGACATGTTGGTGTTAGATGGTGGTAATGTTATTACATAGTAGTATACTACTACATGATGGTATGAAACCATCACTTGATAACTTTCTATCATATGGTATTATACTACCAAGTATTAGTGTGTGTTTTTTCATTATTTTATCATGAAACATAGTGATATTAGATGGTGTATTACTATCAAGTGATGTATTTCTATGGGTCATTCAGGTGCTATCAGGTGGCATAGCTCTATTAGGTGGCTAATAGTGATCAGGTGGCATAGTGTGACCTGAAGGCTCAAGATATTGGTGGCACGGTAAAGAAATATACTTCAATGGTAAGTTGGTGACCTATGGGAACATATGTACTATATATATGGATAATTACATGGATAACCCCATAATTATTATAAATCATTGGTTAACTAACCCCTACAAAAATAACATCCTAAAATTTTAGGTAAATGGGCCCTATGTTGTACTCAAAAAAATTACAAATTTCATATTCCCTAAATTAGAATATTCAAGAATTAATGAATATTTGCCACTAAAATTTACCCTAATGATGACATGAAGAAAAATCTCATGTAATTTCATTATCAAAAATGTTTATAACTTATCTTTTAGATAAAATTCATTCGATGTTGTAAGATGATGTCATGTGGAGCAATCTCACATAGTCATATAGTCACAAGTATTTGTAACTTAGTTCTTTTAGAATTACTCAAGTAGGTGCATTGTCATAGAGTTTAAAACTTATAAATTTGAAATGTTTAACATGATGTTGTAGAATGGATACATGTGACATGATCTTATGTTGGAAATAGACTTGTCATGATGTTGTAAATGTGATAATTATAGTCTTTCCTTTTAATTGAAACATTGAATAAATGGGTACAAGTACCTAAAGCATGATGATTTAGCATGTTATTTAGATCTTGAAATGAGTTGGCTATCTTTAAAATTTCTTATGAAGAAGTGATGTGGAAAAGGTGAATTTGACCTATAAAGTAAAACCTAATATACTTGACAATAAAAATAGTTATGTCAGTTAGATAAATAAATTGAATTAAAACAAAACTAGCCTTTTAATTATTTTTTCTCATAAATTAAGATAAAATTTATAAAATAAAAATGATTATTTAAAACTTAGGCTTAATTATGATTGGGGATTAAGATCTATTTATGTCTTACTAGGGACCAAATATGGGATTTATAGAATAAAATGGGTCCCTATTTTAAGTTTTGAGAATGGGGGTATGTTGGTCACAATAAGTGCTAGTTGAGAACTTGGAGTTTGACTTGTGTAATTTCTTATTGCCTACATGAGAGATGACAATTACACTTGAGGATGTTTGGCACATAGTGTGCATACCCATCATAGTTTAATAGGTTTGAATTATCTCTTTTTCATGGGTAGATAGATGCTCAAGTATGCACCACTACATGGGTGGGAATCAAGGCCATGAGAGGACAAGTGATATTTTATTTTGGTTTACATAGTGACAGGGACAATTCCCAAAGTGTGAAAGTATTTGAGCATATTTCTTGTCATGTTTACTATAGATAGTACCAATAGTTTCACTATATATTACCATATGAGTCATATTATTAAGAATATGGATGAGCATAACATTGTGTGTGTGTGTGTGTGTGTGTGTGTGTGTGTGTGTGTGTGTGTGTGTGTGTGTGTGTGTGTGTGTGGGTGTGTGTGTGTGTGTGTGTGTGCGTGCGTGTTTGGCCATTTTAATAGGTATTTATATTGTTTTAATATTGAGAGAGAATCTATTAGTATTATTGTTGGCACATTTTTATAGGTATGAGTATATGAGCACATTATAGTCATTGAACCATAAAGGATTACTATCATGGGATGGGCATCAGAATGACCCTATGTTGCATGATGAATTCACTCATAATTTTGTAGGACATATGGTTTGTATATTAAGATGTTTAGAAATAATTTTTATAGGTTATATACCATACATATTACATCTTGACTGCCTACAAGATGCTCACATTATGAGATGTATAAAGGTGAGTAAATGGTATTAGGATCACCATAGTGATCTAGAGTGTTTTTAATTTTATCATGCTACACAGAATAATTGGCATTTTTAGGATAGACCTTGAACATCAAATGTGTCGATATGGTCAATGAGATGCCTAAAACAAGTATAAGAGGTGTGGATCTTAGGCCGGATGAGATATAAAAGATAGTTGTATGAGATATATATCTTAATTTTTCAATCCAATTGTGAAATATGTGTGGGTTATTGATCATTATACTTCATGGTGTGGATATTACCATGTGATATGAATGTTTACACCCATGGAAGTAGGTGGAGGTGTTTATGGTGGTGGTGTAGGTGTTACATAAGAATTGATATAGGTAGTGAAAATGTAATACATGATGTATGATAACATGTAATGGTTGGAGGAGGTTTAGGATCAAGGGTCATGATGGATTTAGGACCTATAATAGATTAATCCCCTATAGATAATGATAAGTGTATGATATATTTGTTTTATCATGTTTTTAATGTATCTTCTATTTTTATATGGTCTATGATAAATAATGTTTCATGTCAGTTGTTATGTAATGTTGACTGGATAAATTATTATCATCGTGATTTTAGGCATTATTACTTGGGACATTATAAATTTTAATGGGACACTTTATAAGAAACTAATGAAGTGATAACTACACCTATTTTTTTGATCCCATAGAACAATTGAGAACATCCTACTTTTTTGAATAGTAAAAGGCTAATGATGTAGAGGCCATAATGAGACAACTTAGTGAGTGTCCACAATAGGTAGAGGAATATTTGGGATCACATAGGGATCCACCATGGGATGTTATAGTGAAGATACATATATCTAATTTATGGTGGATCAATGGTGCATACACATAGGCTCAAGTGGATCTCACATATTATTAGGCTAGGTTAGACATAAAGGTTACTTTTAGTCTTAGATTTTGTAGCATAGAAAGGACAATGACCTTATATATAGTAGAAAGTAGTGGTATGGATATGCTTAGGTATATATAAGGACCTATAAGACCAAAAATATAAGGTATATGCTTGATAAATAAAAGTATCTAGAGGACCCAAAACTATATAAAAGCATTTACTTGATAGCATGTGATTGTGTAAAAAATTACATTAGAGAAATGGGAAGATATTTAAAAACTTGACTAAATGAATAAGGTAGTGGCATATTACATGAAATAATTGAAAGGTCTTCAATAATAGAACACTTGTTCAATATCAATCACCAATTTTTTTTGGAAAACATGAAGTTGATTGCAAAAGTGGAACATTATAAAGAAAGTCGAGTGTGAGAAGCCATTTAAATAGAGAAAAATCAATATAAATTGAATAAGGATGATGGATTATTATTATCAATTTATGGAGACACCTTATATAATTAATGAAAATATAATAAACTCTTGGGTGCCTAGAGAATGGAAATTCAAGTATTAAAAAAAGCTATTTATATTGTGTTAGAGTAGGTTGTTTACCTTAGCTCATGTTCACCTAAGCATTTATTTATTCCCATCCACGTATGTGTGGATATTTAATTTATCTTAATTAGATATTATGAGATATTACATGTTTATATCTTAGATATTATGGGGATAATTTCTATTTATTTCTCTCCTTTATTGATTGTTTTCTCTAATCTTAGGTTTGATCTTTAACTTGATCTCTTAGTTTTGTTTGATCTCTAGCTTGATATCTTAGTTATGTTTCATCACTTACCTTGCTATATTAGTTATTATTGATCTTCCTTGCATATATATGAAAGGATCATTAATTATATTTGAATAAACTTAGAAGGTATAGTGGTTTCTCATTATATGATCTATTTATGTATAATATACTAAGATATTAATTGAGTAATGCATCAATGGCTTTTACTATGCTAATGGTTTGTATATTTGACCTTGAGAGAGACTTTTTAAAAATATTTCATGGTATCAGAGTGGATTCCAAAATATATTACTTATCTCCTTGGATTCTCCTTGCTTGGCATCTAATATGCTCTTTCCTTACTAAGTATGCTCTTCTCTTACATCCTTTTTGGATGGTCTTGAGAATCATAAAGGTGTGCAATAAATTCTATTTTTTTTAGGGTGGGGGGGATGGACTTCATGATTTTTTGTTTTTTATTGTAGATAAATTATGGAAATTGTAGGAGTAAATCAAAGTATTTGAAATACCATTACTCTTTCAACTTCATCCACTCGCAATGTCCTTTCAAAGAGGGGCAAAAATTAAATTCCATCCCCCTTATTATTCTTCATCATACTAACCTTACCTCTTCCAAATTCTTCATTAATTCATCTAAATCACCATTATCTACTAACTAATCACAATTATCCATTAATTTTGAATTTAAAATTCCCATGACTCACCAAATGTAAGATGAAAATTTGGGAAAAATAAGATTTTGATTGTGCAATTTAACCAAAACACCCAAATCTACAATCTACCATTAAGATTGAGAACCATTAGATCAAAATGCTAGGAAATAGACAATTAAAACAAAATTATAACCTAAATATAAGCATTCCCAATGAATATTTAAACAAAAATAAAAGACGAAGTGATTATAAATTGTGGATTGCTTATCAAAGACTCAAATTCTTGGCATGATTTTGAATTTATCAATGATTTGGATGATAGTGTGGGATGATTGATAATGTTGGAATGGAGATTTTATGGCTTCTATTTTCTAATTACTTTGGCAATGGAGGGATTATGGATTTAAATAGAGGAGAGAGGGATAATCAATGGCAATTATTCAAATTTGGGTGTATGAGATCAATGGTGGAGGATTATCTAAAGAATTAAAAATTCTTTTGATGATTTTAGAGTAGGGAAGGTTATAGAGGTAGAATCCTCTATAATCTCTTTGGAATTATTAATCATGATTATTAGTGGATTAATCATGTGATTTGTGGGTTCTAGAGAATCTAGAGGGGTAGGCTTGTAAAAAAGCCTAGGAGTAGGTAGGTAAGTGGGTTATGAGAATTTTAAATTCCCAACTATTAGACAAGTGGGATTAGTTAGTGGATAATAAGGGATTAGGTGGATTAATTAATAAGTGGGGTAGGAATAAGTTTATCATGATGAATAGAAATTAAGGGGGATGCTAGATAAATGACTAGAATGGATTAGTGAGGATGATTTAGATAAAATTAGATGGGATTAGTGATCATTAAATGAAATTAGCAATGTTAATATTAGTTAATAATAATATTAGTGATGGTAAATGAAGTGAGAAAATTTAGGTGCTTAGGCAAGTCTCACCAATGCATCTATATTATTTGAGAAAGACATAATCACCTCTAATTTCATCCAACTTGGATATCAATGACAAGATCTACAATTTTTTTGCAAACCCATTTCTTATTGAAAATGACTATTATTTTTTAGATTGTGAGAAAAATTTAAACAATCACTCCTAATTTTTTTTAGATTTTATGTGTATTATTTTCTAATTTCTATTAAATTTTGAAATTTTTAATTTTATTAAGAAATTAAAATGTTATTGTAGTTTTACTAAACACTACTAATCTAAAAAAAATATGAATTTTCTTTATTTAATTATGAGAAAATTATAAATGATCACTCAAAAAACATTTTGGGTTTTATGCACCTTGTTTCTATACTTTCAAAACATTTTGAAATTTTGAATTTCATTAAGAATTGAAAAATGTATCATAGTTTTACTAAGTAATACTATTCATAGAAAAAACTTTGTGGGGAGATTTTTTTAAAGGGACCTTTTTAATGGTTTTTTGTAAAATAATATCTTTGGATGATTTTTTGATTGTTTTTTATTAAAAACAATATTTTATATTTGGGAGACATATGGAGATATTAAATTTATTTATTAATTGGCCATTTACCTTTTTTTTCAATCTCATTTTTCAAAAACTAGAGGGTGAGGTCTGATTTGATAGGGGCCAAACCCCCTCAAAAGAAAATAAAATTTCTCCTCCATTGATTTGACCCTTTTGATTGCACTCTATCATGTATGAATTATTAGTTAAGCCTGATATCCCATTTTAAATGTGCTTTATACTTTTTAAAGATCATAAGGTGAGGTCTAATATGATAGGTGGTCATATCTGCTCACAAATACACTTTTTTACACTCATGCTCATTTATATGTATATTTACAAACACATTTTTTATAAAACTAATGCCTTGCATTTTTTATTATGTTTTTTTATGCCACTTGTGTTTTTGACCCATATTGCTCCCTTATTTTTAGAGAAACTCTCTTGATTTGTGTTGACTTATTTGACAAGTGGATAGTCTCCTTGTTTGAAGCTATTTTGGTGTATATAATGTCTTTAGTATTTTCATTTGGTATTTTTGAAATATATTATACTCACACTAAATTATAAAGTGCCATGGGGGGTTTAATTTTATAGCCTATTATACCTTCATGCATGTGTATCTTAGTTTGTGTACCCTTTACTATTTCAATTTCTAGTGTTTCCTATCACCACTATGGCCATCTTCTTGAGAGATTTTATTTACATGTTTTTAGGTTCCTCCTTTGTACATGGGTATAATATTTAGGCACTTTGTTTTCTAGAACCCATATAAGGATTTTTATTTCTCACTGGCATTCTTAGTGAGTTTTTGTGTAGTGACACTAGTGTGGTATCTCCACCAGCCTTTGTGCTCACTTATCAACATTTTAATTTAATTATTTAGATACTTCCATTGATATCTTCTCCTAGCTCAACATTAAGAGAGGGTGTTCAGGAAATGCTTTCTCTAGTTCATCATTCTACCCAATATTCTAAAGTATGATGTTCATATTCAATGATCCTTGTATTCAACACCATTCTTACTTCAACTTGATGGTTACAATGACTTGACATCTATGTATTCCAACAAGATGGACTGGTGTCCATAAGGATACTTATCTTCACACTTCATCATTTTTTTGTATGGGTACCTCATTAGGCTTTATTTTTGGGACCCTTTTCCTTCTTTAATTTTTCTCTTATTGGTAGGAGTTTTATTTTACTGTGGGTTTTCTCCCTTTCTCCAATTTATGAGAGATTACTTCATAGATAAATTGTACATGAATACCTAGTTAGGCCTTGTTGTCAAGACTCATACTATGAATATACCACTCTATTTTTGGCCCCTAAATTCACTTGACAGGGATGTTAAACTAGGTTAATTACCTTAGCTCATGTTCACCTAGGCATTTAATTATTCCCATCCACTTATGTGTGGATATTTCATTTATTTTATTTTAGATATTATGAGATATTACATATTTATATCTTAGATATTATGGGGATACTTTCTAATTGTTTTTTCCTTTATGGATAGTTATCTATAGTCTTAGTTTTGATCTATAACTTGATCTCTTATTTATGTTTGATCCCTAGCTTTATCTCTTATGATTGATCAATTATCTTGATCTCTTAGTTAGGATTGATCTAAATTTCCTATATATGCAAGGATCATTCATTGTATTTAAAGAGACTTTGGATAAATAGATAATTTATCATTGTATGATCTATTTGTATATATTGTACTGAGGTATTATTTAAGAAATGCATCAATGGATTTTATTGTGGTAATGGTTTGTAGATTTGACCATGGGTGAGAGTTTTCTAAAATATTTCATATTGTATTATCGTTTATTTGTGTAATATAAATATTTCTCTTATGAAGATGGGTTTTATAGTATAACTTGAAACAATAATATTTTTTACTCCTTATGCAATGTATCCATAATCCTCTTTTTAAAATCATGATTTTATTTTCACCACTTTCATGTCTAGAACTATAATCCAAATAATTTTACACAATCACATGCAAATTTAATTAGAAATCATCAATCGATGAAATTTACTTGCACAATTATTGATTCAATCTAAGATTCATAACAACATGTTTCTAATTAGGTAAATGCAGCATAACATCATGATGATTTTATCAAATGCACCTGAAATGAACCTAACCCTTTACAAGTGTTATTTTGGGACAATTAAATGAATATTTAATTAGATAAATGAACATTGAAAATACACCATTATTTTAATTATTAATGAATTCACTGATTAATAAACCTAAACATTCTCTAATGTAAAACTCCATGGCTTTTTAGAAACTTATATTTATCTAAAATTAAAAAGGTAATATTATCTCATATTTGTGACATCACAAAGGCAAATTAAATGGGAAAGGAGAGGAGTGCAAGTAAGATATTACATTCTTTTACACCTTATTACACACTCCTCCCTCTTACACCATCTTGAACACTCTAAAAGTGGTCTTGATTGCACTTCTTACAAATATCTTGCACCCTCCAAATTTCCTTAAATAAACCCTCTTACATTTCTAACCTCCAAAATTGATTAAGGTGATGATTCATTCATATCCCTCCGTTTAGAGATCAAGATGGATGATCTTCATTGATTAAGTAATTATATAAATTGAAGGTCACCCCTCCATTATAGACAATCTTCTTATATTTAAACTTATTCTACCAAAATACATAAGGAGCTTCACCATTCTCATGAAAATTACCAAGCCAAAACAAGTGTAGATAAGGGGATATTTTGCATGCACGTGGAGTCAATATTGTCAAATACCTCTATTTATACAAGCCAAGCACATACCTCTTCAATCTAAAAAGCAAAGGAAGTATTTCACGTAAGGTATAAATGTTTGTATTTTTTCTTCTATTTGGTTCGTCATTTTCTTTGTCTTGTTTAAACCTAGTGGATATGCTTAGAATTTATGGTCTTTTAATTGTTTTTTATTTCACTCACTACCAATTATATAAACTTATTTGGATTCCTAATTTACATAATTTCAGGCTCGGTGGGACCAAATGCATCCCAATTTTTTAATAAACCCTTGTTATTTTAATTACTAGAATTGACATAGTTGTTAGGTTAATTCATCTCTTTTTATTCAAAATTTTGTTAAAATTTATTTCAAGTATAAATAGTGAAATTTTAACACATAACAATGTATTTGTCACAAAAAATATAGATCTTCCTATTACATCAGTATATTCATACTTTAAAATACTAATTTTTCCTTTATTTTCATTTTAACTATGTTTTTACATGTCATCGTAATTAACAAAATTTAATTTATCAGTGAACTTGTCTCATAAAATAAAAAATTCATCTTGCACAACCATAAAATTGAACTTCAAAATAATGAATTCATTTCTTTTTTTTTATGATTTTTTTTAAGATGTCAAAAATAATTAAATCATCCTAAAGAACATTAAATTCATCCTACACAATAGTGAAATTGCACATCAAAACATAGAATTCACCTCTATTTTTTCATTTTTTCATTTTTGTAGGCTACCAAAATTGGTGAAATAATATTGCACAATAGTGAATTTATCCTATTTATCAACAAAAATGTCTTGTAAAATAGTGAATGTGTCCTGCATAATGGTGAAATTGCACTTTAACTTTTTAACCAATGTTTTGACCATTTCACATGCAAATTTAAGATTTCACTTCAACCTATTTACTATTTTCTTGTAGGACCTTGGATAAAGGAAATAATTAATAACCTAAAGCAAAGGCATTTCCTTTTACAAATATTTCAATTTGAGATTAAAATGAACCAACATTTCTATTTCATTTTAAAATGATCAATGTTATCAAAATATGACATCATTTTGACCCATATGAGTTCAAGGTTGTTTCAGGTTTTTCTTTTTTAGAAGTGTCTATGAGTTCTCATAGATTACACATGCCCTTACATTTATAAATCATGAGTTCAAACCCATTTCTAATCACTTTGAATAAATTAATGCTTCTTATTATAAATTAAGGTATTTGGGGATGTTAAGGTTTATATTGTGGCTAATGGGTGTCTTTTCAAAGATTTTTCCTTGCATGTTTGTCAAAAGAGGTGAACAAGAGTCCATATGAGGTCTTTTAGGGTCTTGGTCAAATGAAGTGTCCACTCCATGAGTTTATCTATTTGTACTAGCCTTCTCTACACTTCAAAGCTACTTATTAAGGGCTATAGAGCCATTTCCAAGATGAATATGAAGTATGGTACATACAAGTCATACTTATAAAGCATGTAAATATGTTTTCTAACATTCCTAATATCATATCAAGTTAGAGGTTAGTTAGAACTTGAAAAATCACTTGTATGGTCATCTTCAAAAGTGAAATTATTAAAAGTAACGTCCCACCCTCCTCAATCATTTTCAACATTCAAAGAGTTTTCACAGGTCAAAAAATGGAAAGACATTCAGTTTCTACTTCTTCGGGTCCCTTGGTAACCTTGTAAGGGTCATGTCTAAATGCTTGTTCTATATAGAATAGAAAGAGATGGATACTAATATAATTTATAGGTATGGGTACCCTAATGGGATTGAGATTAATGTCATTAGTCTTTAGGTCAAGATCCTATTCTTTATGAATAAACACTAATAAAGTAAACTGCTTAGATAAGGCTCTAAACCCCATCACCTTGATTTCTTAGTATTCTTATTGAAAATATGAAATTGTTATTACATAATTAATTTTTTATGGGATTAAAAAGGGTTTTATATGTCTTATATTTCCATCATATTAACTCATATAGTGCATATAAATACAGGAGAACTCCATGTTTCTTCATGGTTATAGATTTATCTCATTAGATGGTAGTCATCAATGTGACTAGTAAGCATTGTCAGGCTCTCTATGGTCTTGGAAAATTAAAATAACTCCAAAAAAAACCAAATTATTTTTCCATAAAGTTTCATCATGGTATGTTTCCTAATGAATTAGTGGTCAAGGGGAGAGTGCACAGATAACCAACCCTTTTGAGACACCTATGAATGATACACACAGAAGATGGACTAAACACACTAATAAACAGTGTAGATATTCAAGTACATAAATGATAATAAATTGAGTATGATAAAATTCATTGATAAATGAGTGTTTATGCCATGTCATAAGTTCCATTGTTTGACTAAGCAAAACACTCAGAGTTGTAAGCTCATTTTAGAGGTTTCAAGAAGGATCTCATACATTGCATGCCATGTAGAAGTTTTAAGGTTTAAGTATAGAATGGGTAAGAATATATAAAATCTATAATCATCATATATATTTCTCAATGTTCTATTATAATATTATCACATAGATTTAAGAACCTCATCACAAGGTACAGTTACCTAGTTGCAGACCACTGGCCTAGATTATCCAATTATGAGAGAGATTAATGTTTTGATGGATTCATAGGCATGATTACACTTTATAAATGAATATTTATGATGGTTATTATTGTAACAATATATCCATGGACACCTAAAATCCATACAAGCAACATGCATATTCATTGTGTTTTCTCAAACCTTGGTCACTTTGTTGGCAGGGGATAGTCTTGAGACCAAGGGGTCTATTTGAAGCCAAAACACAAAATAAGTATGTAAAACCCCATGGAGGTAATTTTAGGTGATAAATAATCATATATGGGATATAAATAAACTTTTTATTTTCATAAATCCTCAATTTTCAATCTAAATGCCCTTGAGGTCTAACAAGGAGGTGACAAGATTTAAATCAAAGTTCTCTGACTAGTGCACCAAATGTATACAATAAAGTAATAATCATTAAAAAATCATTTATAATCATGAGTAATATTTTTTTGGATTTTTCTGAATCTCTCATAATAATGAGCTTGATGTTTTAGTCCCAAAACCTAAATTACACCTCTCTCAAGTTCAAAAAAGCTAAGTCTACCACATGAAGAGAAGTTCACATGTTCACACCATATTTCACACTTAACATGGGGATATAAGACATTTATAATAGTGTGGGGGTCAATAAATAATTTTTAACAAGTGTAATGAGGCCAATTGATGGTTGGTGCTTTATGAATGACCGTTAAAACCCTAAATAAGTCTTAAACCCTACTAAAACCCTTAGTTGAATGAGATATAGGAGATTTAACTTATAATGTATTCAAATGAATTTTTGTCCCTAGAAAAACTTTAAACTTGTAAACATCTCTTTGAGGCTCCTCACCATGAAATTGGATGCTAACGTCACCTATATAGACACACTAAATACCCTCCCTTTTGCTAGTTTTAATGAGATTGAGGGGTACAAACATAGATAAATGATTGAATATTAGTGTATAAAGTACCAAAAGATGTTTTATAACTTATCAAGTCACAAATTACTCTCATATATTAATGAATCTATTCCTAAAAATCTATAAAAAAAAAAGATAGTTTGAGGTGTACTAGGAATGAGAGACACATCTACCTAGATTGGCAATAACAATAGGTTTATGATGCTTTGAAGGCATTATTCATATAATGAAGTGATTATTTGGTATTATACCATGATCTTAGGCATTTTTACATGGATATATTCAATTTTCATGGCCATTAAAATATACTAACATGTGTAACTAGGCCTAACTGCCAACTAGTACTAGATAACCAACATTGAAGTGACTCCTTAAAAGGTATGAAAAACATTTGAAGTTTTTAATTATAACCTTAAAATCCATAAATATGTGGTGTTAAAATATTTCAAGCTTAGAGTGGTTAGGTACAAGATCTATAACAATAATTAGATGATCTCTTCACTACCCAGGAAGATAAACTACACCTCATGAGTTAAGCTAACTCCCTATTCTAAAAAAGCCTATTTCAAGGGCAGAAAATGATGTATACACCTTATTGAGGTGTCACTCTACCATTGTAAATGGATATTCATTCACTTTCAAGGAAAAAAATAATCTTCCTATCAAATATCAAATCAATTTTTAAGTAGGCTTATTAATTCCTCAAGGACTAGTTGTTTCTAACTTGAAGGCAACTTTCAAAATACTTGGAGATCAAGTAACACATATTCAAGAATTTATATTATTCCTCATAACTCTTTTGATTCTAATCAATCTCTTCTCTAGTCTTGTAACCCCCCCAAAAATCCAATCTCTCTCTCTCTCTCTCTCTCTCTCTCTCTCTCTCTCTCTCTCTCTCTCTCTCTCTCCTCTCTCTCTCTCTCTCTCTCTCTCTCTCTCTCACTCTCTCTCTCTCTCTCTCTCTCTCTCTCTCTCTCTCTCTCTCTCTCTCTCTCTCTCTCTCTCTCTCTCTCTCTCTCTCTCTCTCTCTCTCTCTCTCTCTCTCTCTCTCTCTCTCTCACACACACACACACACACACACACACACACACACACACACACACACACACACACACACACACACACACATTGGTGATATAAGTATGCCTAGTTTTATCATTGTAATCAATCCACAAAAAAGGTAGGTGAAGCCCTACTATTTTTTTACTCATATTTTTCCTTAATAAATAAATTCAAACTATTTTAGGATTTATAATTTCATATTTTAGTGTTTTGTATAAGTTTTTGATAAATGCTAGTGAGATAATTATTTATCCTTACATCTTGTCTTACTTGTGTACACCTAGTTATGTATATATTATCTTCTTATAGGTCAATTGGAGTATATTAAAGTGTGTTATTATAGCTAAGTATTTTAGAGTTTTAGTATTGTATTCTTATCCCTTTGAATCTCTCACCTTATCTTATATTTTTTCATAGTCTCTAGGTTGAAATAATTATGTTAGAAGTTTTCTCTTGAAGCATAGGCTAGATTATAGTTTTCTTTATTTTAAGTGCAAGTTTAGGATAGTATTGGATAAAATATTTTGGTGTATTACCTATTTTGTCCATTTTTATTACAATTAGATAGTTTCTCATCCCTTTTCATACACCCCCATTATAGAAAACAGATCAATCAAGACAAATTTAGGGAACTAACACTATCAACTAAAGGTTTACCCCATTATAGAAAACCCATAGATATAGGGGTAATCTCATTGTTTCACTTAATTGGAGTAGGTTTTACCTACCTCTCCAAGGGTGAAAAATTGAGTGAGAACAGAACACATGCTTTCAATTTGGGTTCTAATAAACTTGCCTTACTTCCAAGTCATTTCCTTGTTCACATTTATCTAGTTTTGTTTATTGCTTATGTTTTGTGTGGAAATTTCACATGTATGCTTTACCCTTGATATGGTGACCTAGAACTGTAAAGGTGACCATTTGTATTTATCCCAAGAGATTTGCCAAAGTATGTTTTTCACTTTCCCTTAGTGGGATTATTATGAACATAAAATGGTGATACATTCTTATTTTTATTTTAGGCTACATGATTGAAGTATCATTGACTTCTCATGGGTATTTATGGGGATGGTGACTAGGAGTTGATATATCAATATTAATACCATCCTTATACATATGATGGGGATATAAATTGTTTACAAATGTTGTTAGGTCCTAGTGAAATTCCCCATAAAGGGTTTCATGAAAGTAATAGGTTAACTCTCAATGTTAATCGAATATACATCACCATCAAGGAATCCTTAGCCTCTTCATTAGGTATGTATCCCTCTATGAATAACCCAACACTTGGACCTCTTCTTATATGGATTTTTTAACCCATCTTGAGACCATCTAGTAATCCAATGAAAACTTTATAGTAAGACCCATTTGCTAGAAAACACTCACTGATGCAGAAGTTCAAAGGTAACATCCCTTAAATATTACATTTCACATATATACTTTTAGAGAGGGTGGGTATTTCACCTATATTTAAATAATTTTATTAAAATTAATCCTTAAATTTCTCCTCTCAAAGAGTGTATAATAAAGGCTCAATGATTGTGATGCACTCTCGATATATGACTAAGATAACATCACATACTTCAATTTTTTTCTTTGATTTGTGTCAAAACTCATTGTATGTCCAAAACCAAGTCTAAAAACCAAATTCTTAAACATAAACCATGCACACTTACATGCTAAGGTGTTACATTGTCTACATTCTAAGTCTAAATGTCACTCCCTTCTAAATAGCATGTCATGGTTTATCCAAATACAAGCCCCTATTATCTAAATCACATGGTTATAATGTCCATTTTGAACCAACCCTAATTTTGATAAAATTCCAATTTTTAAATTAACACTAATTAAAAACCAAGGTCCAAATTATTGTCTAAACCATTATCCTTATATTTTTTATTTTGTTTTAAGCGTAGTGTGAATTCTAATTCTAGTTTTAATCCCAAAGTCAAAGGTCAAAGTTAAACTATTATAAAGTCAAAAAAAGTCAAAAGTCAAATATTATAAAGTCAAAGAAAAACCCTTCAATTTCAAAATTTGAGAGATTATGTCAAATATTGTCTATGACACAAATGAAATCCCTAATTCATATTAATTAAAATCAAACCAATGTTACAAAATAGACTTGTTCAAATCCTAATTCAAAGTTTACAATCAAATCAAAAAATAAGACAAGCATTTTAAGCTCATAATTTCTTAAACAATCCAAGTTACTTTTCTACATTCATGAGTCAAGTTTCCAATATAATAGATTCAAAGTGAAGACCAAATTTAAACACTTTTCAAGATCTAAACATTGAACACTTACATCTTTTGTGAGACATAAAAACTTGAAAACATTTGATATACTTGGGTTTATGTACACTTTTGAAAATAAGTTTGATTGACATACCTTCCTTAATTGACTAATCATCTCAACATACTTTGGTTGATTCATTCCACTTTATATTCAAAATGAGACAAATAAATTAGGTTACTTTACACATTCACATTGACTAAGTTATTCCCAAATCCTACTTCGATTAAAATCATGTTTCAAATAAAACCAAATTTAAAAACATCCAAACCTATTCTAAGATGAGGATTGAAAATCCAAACATGTTGAAAAATACATGTATTTTATCTATTTATAACCCTTCTTTTGATGAGGATTAATTTTAAATCTATATAGTATGGACAATATGTAAATAATATCAAAGATGAGGCAAACTAGCAATACCTCTCCAACATCTTATCTAGTGCTAAACATGGATGATGTCAAAAAATATTCCCAAACATCTCATATAGTGTTGAACATTAAAAACATAAGAATACCTTATAAATATCCCATCTAGTGTTGAACATGGACAACATATTTAATACCTCTCAAATAATCTATCTAGTGTAGACTATGGACAAGACCAATTCAAATGACACCTTTTTGATAAAAATATGAAAAAATTATGAGAATGTTAAAACTTGGTACTAAATTTATGATTATATTTCCATTAGAAAACTTATGCTATTTAGTTAGAGATCCTAAAGAGACACTCTTTACACCACTATCTAATCAAGTAACTTCTAGACAAAATCAAGCTCTTATATCAACTTCTATCCAAGCCCTTGTGATATTTGATAAATAAAAAGGTCAATCTATTGACCCACCTTCATAAAAATAATTTATTTCCTCCTAAATATAGAAATATATTTTAGGTCTTATCTAATTTGTCTAACTCCATAATTACTTTCAATATTTAGAATCTTCCACTTATATAACTAAATCTGCCAATAGAATAATAACTAGAATTTACTAGTATATTTGACACCCAATACTAATCCATTTCATATTAAAACATTGGTCATAGATATACTTCAATCCACTAAAAATACCATACAAACCCTAATAATTCATTTCTTCCAACATTCCAAACAATTTTTAATAATAGGTTGAAAACATGCTTTAACCACAACATCAGGTTTCAAATACCCCACCACAAACCCTCATCAATCCTCCACTTCAAAAAGTGGTGACCAATCCTCCAATTAAATAAGTGGTGCCAAACCATCCACTTTAACAAGTGTTGACCAATCCTCCACTTCAAAAAGTGGTGATGAACCCTCTAATTCAATAAGTGGTGACTAATCCTCTACTTCAACAAGTGGTGACCAATCTTGCACTTCAATAAGTGGTAAGCAATACTCTACTTTAACAAGTGGTGAATAATATTATGCCTCAATAAGTGGTGACCAATCCCTAATAGATTTTTTCTAATAGAAATGTTATTATTATTTAACCATATGCCTCTTTTATTCAACAATATGCTTCTTCAAACCAATAACATGTTATTTCTAGACATGTCTCACTTAAACCAATAGAAAGTTCCCTTCATACAATATATTCTTACAAATAAATATTATGTTACTTTTCATTTCCAATAAATATCTTTCAATATACAAGAAAACATTCCTTCATTTAGACCATAGTTCCCTCCAAATCAATGTCACATTCCTAATCCTCCTTTGAATTCATACCAGTAACAAGTGTCATATTAGTAAAATAACCACAATCAAAGGGTGAATATTCTTGGTAGAGTAGCTAATATGGTACCTATTTCCCAATATCCCATTACACCACTTTATCTAGGTTAAGGTAATCCACCTTCAAATACACAAAAACATTTACCCACCCCTTCTCAATCCATCCCCACTTTTCAAGATTTTTAAGAGGTGAAAGATGTTGTTTATGTAATCCAAGCAAGGAATAAAGGTAAGTAGTTCAAATTAGATGAAATATTCTTTCATCCATTTGATATAAGTTATTTTTAGATGCATTTTTTTCATCATTTTTAGATTCTTAAATTTTACATGTACAAATGGAAGGATGATCCAAAAGATCACTTAAAAGAGTTCTTCATTTCTTGCCAAGAGGCAGCCTATAGTTGTGTGTATTTGCTTCACTTATTTCCATGTAGTCTATATAGGCAAGCTTTGGAGTGGTTTCTACATCTACCCAATAATTATGTTGAAAATTTTGATCACTTATCTAGAACTTTAATATATCAATTCTCCTATAATTTAAAACATGGCGTGACTATGGTTGACGTGTTTCATGGCAAACAAAAAGGAGAGAGTTTTACTTGTTAGTTTCAATGGTGGCATGAATTGGCTAGCTAATTTCCACACAACCTTGTAGATAAATAATTGACAATAGTATTTACTTCCAACTCAAAAATATACATATCCTATAATCTCAAATTTTATTGTGTAAATACATTTAAGGAGATTATTGACAAAGGACTACAAATTGAGAAGGCCCTCATTGATAAATGGGTAATCAAAATTTATTCTCAAAACTAAAATCAAAGAATAATTTGGATGCAAGATCCTACTTAAAATTAATCAAATACATTTGAAACCTAAATATTTCAACATGAACAACAAATGTTCTAGGAGATATGGTAATAGAATCTAGATATGTACAAATGGTTCAACCATTGCCTACCCAATCAACCCCATCTACTCATCCACTCACATTTTAGAGACCATCTCTAAGAAGAGGTTAATATAAAAAAATATTTTTTAGTGACCTTGGTGATCCTATCTAGGTAGTCTCCCAAAATATAGTTACATACAATATGATTATTTGGTTATTTCTAAAACCCTTTCTATAAGGCCAACTAAAATGTAATTGGTACAGGGAGAATGAGTTATGTGATTACCATGGGGTTAAGTTTCATTTAATTCATAGATATGTACAACTTATACACTTCATTCAAGATTTACTAGAAAATGGAGAAATAGAGTTAGATAATGTTGCTTCAATGTCTAATCAAAATCTATGTATTTACCAAAAATTGTTTCCACAACACAACTCTAAAAACAAAATTAGAATCAACACAAGACTAATAATTAGAACTAGAATTGGCTTCCCAAAAATTAGAGTCAAGGGTCAAATTAATATCAAGAGTAAATTCATTAGAATCAAGGTTAGGAAACCCATTCTAACCAAGCTATCTATAATAATGTTATATATGACTATAATAATGTTTTAGGTCACATTACTAGCATTCATATAACCACTATCAAAATTAATCATAAACTAATAGCCAACAATACCAAACATTCATCACCTTATATTTTAGGACCTCCACCACCATATGTCAGTAGTCTTCCTTTATCTCAAAGTGAAATTAATGCTCATCAGTGTCTAAGGGTTATCATTATAGGCCCTCATTCTCCTTTTTCTAATTATATTAACCTCCCTCCAACTTAGGGTTGTGAAATCACAACTCAACATTCCAAGGTTATAATCCAAGGTCCCACACCTTCCCACAATAATCCCATTCAATCTCCTTTGCCTCAAAATACCAAACCACTTACCTCTATTAATGAAAAGATATACAGTCTTGTGCAATAATTACACAAAATTTCAACACATATTTTTATCATAGATCTCTTATGTACATTTGATGTTCATAAGAACATACTATATGAACTTTTGAGTTAATCCAAGGTATCCAATGACATTTATCTAGATAAATTCCAAGTTATTATGGGTAATTTAGCTTCAAGCCAATAATTTACCTTGACCAAGGCAATATGTCATCCTTTAGTTCTCTACATAATAATCCACTTTACATATAAGTAGTCATTTCTAGACATAATATCAAGTGTGTCCTCATAAAAAATGTTTTGAGTCTAAATATTGTATCTTTGAAACTGGTAAAGTATTTGGGATACATTATGGTGGATCTTCACCTATATACTATTACCATTAATCATATGATAATGGGAATAGGGAATCATTGGTTACCATTATTTGCTTATTTTTGTAAGGCCACTAACCCATGATACCATTTTCCATGTTTTTTTAATCTCAAACTATCATATAAATTACTCCTTGGGTTACCTTAGATACACGAAGTATGCATCATACCTTCCACTCTACATTAATGCATTAAATTTACCCATTCTAGATTAGAGGTCACCATTATTCGTGTTTTTTAGTTGTATCAATATTTTAAACATACTGAAGTAGAGTATGAGAGTTATAATTACCATATTAGCCTAGAGAATGTCCCTAAAAAGGATAAATATGTAGAATTTCAACCCCTTGAGTCAAATTATGTCGACAAAATCACCTTTTAATGTACTTTGTTTACACCACCTCATCAAATAACCTCCCATTTTACCATTATAAACAAAGGCCATCATTAATACTAAACTGGAAATACTTTTCATATAGCCAAATTGCCTAAATCACCTAAATCATATGGTATGCCCCAAGATGAAGACTTTTAGATTGGAATGGTGAGAAAAGGTTGATCCTCACCAAAAAAAAATGTATTTCTTTATCAAAACTACTTCATAATACTAATAACAACTCAAAGGTGATGATGATTCATGGTTGTACAATGATGACTTTGCCACTTTTTTACCAAATCAAAAGGTATCATGTTTCAAATAGAATAATATATAATCAAGATTATTAAGGAAAAGGCCTAAGGATAAAATAACAAGGTCATTTTTATCTTATGTCTACTGGAAAACATTATAATACATGAGATATTGCACACAAACCACATATGGGTGACCCCTCATATCTCAAGAGTGATACCACTTTAACATCTAACAATGAATATGTTGATAATGATGTAGAGTCTTTTTATAGCATATATGATGAGTTAGCTAATAACAAAAAAATTAATCCCAATACCATTTATAACATCACTTTTGTCACTTCTAATTACCCTCTCTACCTCCATCACCCCTAATTTATTGACTAGGACCAAAAATATTCCCATATACCCTTGGATGATTTCCATAATGATGAGGCAATTTATAAGTTTTTGGGACTCAAAGATGTTTTTACTATTTGTGATCATAAGTAAGACTTTGTTATTACATTAGACTCTACTACCTATTTTGGAGAACATGTGAACTTCCTCAAACATAAATAAAAATAAAAATAAAATGAAACATTAAGGTCCCAAACTAAAAACCTCTTTGATGAAATTTTGGATTAGGAAAATAGTAAAGGAAAAGGCAAGTTCTATGGTGAAAACATGTTTCAAGCACCATTGAATGGGTAAGCTCTCCCTCTTTCAAATGAATCCCAAGATGCCTCTAGTCCCAAAATCTCATGTGGGTTAAGAATTAGTGTATAAGATTATAAGGTATTTTAATAGTTAGTGTAGATGCTAAAAAACCACACATAATGGTTCTAGATGTCAAACTAACCCCTAGACCACCTCAGGACCCCCTAAGGACTATCTCACAACCTATAGACTACAAACCTAACTCACCTTAGCTAACTTTTGACCCATTAACCATCAATGGTCACCTAACCATCGACAACTAGACCTAAACACTCTCGATTAGGTTTTAAATGCCTGAATAGATAAAATCCATCCCAAATACAACTTATTTTTTATTTTTAGCCATCTATTTCATGTATGGGATCAATTCATGTTGATTCTAAAAATAATTTACATGTTGAACCTTTTGTTAAACTGATTATTTCACCTCTCTTTTCTTCTTATAAAAAAGAGGGGGAAGGTGTGAAAAGGGATCAATCAAATCATCTAGAACTAGAGCCATCATAGATCATTAACATCCATCATTAGAGATTCTTACATCATAACTTATTTTTTAGATATTCCAGTGAACCAATAAGTGTGATAGAGATCTGAAGTTATACCATCCATCTACCAACAACCAAGTATCATTACTCTATCAAAATTTCCCCAGACTTCATCAACACATTTTTTAACTGACTACCTCAACCAACTTTAGATCAGTAACCAACAAACTAAGCATCTATTTTTAGTAATTAGTTATGTTGTTTCTATTTTTCACCAACCTAGCCCAAACCCACTTTCCAAAATTCCATTATATAACTTTATCAATCTAACTTCTTAAACCAGAGCAAAACCCATAATAATCATCAATGGTCACCTTGACCATCAATGGTCTATCCATAACTGATGATGGTTACCTAAACACTGACAATCACCCAAACCACCAATGGTCACTATGTGATAAATAAACAACAAACTATTTTCACCCATTAGACCTCAACCAAATCTCAATTTCAGACGTTTTGCTTGATCACAAAACCTCACCCTATTTTTTGGATCACACCTACTTCATTTAGGATTAATATCAATCTTTTTATTGATATAATTAGTTAAATTCACCTATTCATTTATCAAACACTTCTTTTATTTTATTTCAATACCTTATATTATTTATGCAAGCAATTTTTCTTTCACTTTCAAAACTTGATTATTTAAAAGTGTGGATTGATAGCCTCTAAAGAAGCTCATGCTTATTAGATCTATATTGTTAGGAAATCCACCCTAATATCTAACTAATCAACCATTTATTTAGTGATTTATTATCTATTGTTCATTATTCCCAAGATAAAGAGGAGTATTTACAACCGTTTGGATCAATGCGCATAAACCAAATCTAGGTTCCACTAACCTCACCCCTCTTTCAAGTTTTATAACTTTATTATTAAATAAATAAGCAAAATTTACATGAAACATTCTGGCACACCTGGTGGGACCTTTGAGTCTTTTATTGGGTTCATGGTTGCATCTAGCTACTTCTTATTCTTATCTTTTTTATCATAAAAAGAAATCAAAATTTTATATTGAGCTTAAAATTAATTGCATCCATTATTTGATTGCTTATTTTAGCTCACATAGCTTAATTAATCAAGTGAACCAATTGTAGATTCACTCTTATCACACACACAAGACCAAACCACTTACACTTACTCAAGCATAAAAATATTGACATAAGGCCTGACTTGGATTTCATCACCTAAAAATCACCTTTCTCAGCTATCCTACTTGGATTTCATTAACATAGGGAGAACTTACCCAGTTCTCTAACTGAGTATAATCTTTATAAATTGGTATATATTAGCTAAGCACATGAAACCCTTATCATTATGGTGTGTGAAGTGAGGTGGTAGGCCCCAATATCAAGCCATGTACTGATTTCTAATACAAATCCCTTTGAGATCCTAAACACAACTTGAAACCAACCATAGACTTCTTTTATAGTACCCACTCTACAAACCAAGTTGAATCACATAATTATTAAATATTAAGGCATAAGCCATAAGAGAGACTAAAAATAACCTTAGTTTTTAATGTGCTTTAGTGTGTTTTTTATTCCCTTGACCTTTTATTATCTTCTCTTTGTTTGAGTTGTGAGATTGCTTGTGTCTTCTTCTTTCCCTTATCTGCATGGTTTTAACTAGGCAAAAACTAAAGAACCAAGAAAATCAAGACCCACCTCCTAATCACTCATCTTCCTCTTCTCCCTCATCCATAAAATGCATCTCAGATGGAGAGAGTTCTCCCCATCTTTATGGAAGCCCTACCATCCCTTAGATGGTTACCCAAGGTGATGTGGATTTTTCCACCTTTATAAATAATAACTCCAAAGCCTTCTATTATTACCTTAACACCATATCTCACTATACCTTTATTTTGGTTCTACCTATTGACTCACCCTATGGCATGCCATCCCACCTTATGGGTGACACTTTTGTTTCCACCATCTCTAGCTAAAATTTAGCTACCTAGGCATCCTCCTCTACCAATAACCCCACTAATAATACCATACAAAAATAACCAACTCAACTAAACAACACCCAAACACCTTCTTCCCCAACTAATAACCCTCATAGTATAGGAGCAACCCAACCTTTAGGCACTAATAATTCCTTTACCATGGGAGTAACCTCTACTAGTTTCACCACCATTCCTCTAATTTATATCCTACCTACCTCCACTCAATTCAAAAGCTTGGTGGTTCCCATACCTTCTACCCTACCGCCCATCAGTACTAAAGTTACCACCTACCCTTTATCTAGTAACCCAGTGACAACTCTTACCCAACCTATGTTAATCTATCAATAGGTACCCATTACACAAAACCCAAGATATTTCCCTAACCCACAAGGGTATATACCTCTACCTTCCACCCAACCACTTATCTCCACATATTCTTATGTGGTATCATCCCAACCACCCATACCCAGATACCAATATGTGGTAGCCTCTCAACCCCCCACCAACTATACACATGTTGTACCTACCCAAACCCAACACAATCTACCTTAAAATTATATGGGTGCACAACCCCAAACCAACCTTATCAAAAATTTAATGGACAAAATGACTACTTTGGAGTCATCCATTTTTGTATCTCATAATATTTTATCATATGATGAAATCTGTAATGAATTGATTCACCCATCCATCCCCTATCTCTACATATTCTTATGTGGTATCATCCCAACCACCCATATCCACATACCAATATGTGGTATCCTCTCAAACCCCACCAAATATACACATTTTTCACCTACCCACACCCAACATAATCTACCTTATAAATAGAATGGTGCACAACCCCAAATCAACCTTGTCAAAATGTTAATGGATAAAATGATTACTTTTGAGTCATCCATTTTTGGAGCTCATAATATTTTTTTCATATGACCAAATATGTAATGAACCAATTCACCCCTCCATCCCAATTTGACCCTATTCTCCTTAGTGGGAAATTCCCAAATTTTCTAAATTTCAAAGTAAAGAAGAACCTCAACAACACCTAAGAGAATTTAGTCATTCTTGTTATTTGATGACCCATGATGATGCTCTCCTTATCTGCACCTTTCTTATGTCTCTATCAAGTCCATCACTAGATTAGTATATTACTATTACAAGTCCCTCCCTCTTTTCTTTTGCCTAACTAGATCATAATTTCTTAGACCACTTTTCCATAAACATCTCTAAGAAAGTTTCCATCACCGATCTCTATTCCATTTGACATTTTGATGATGAGTCCATAACTAACTTCATAGCCCATTGGAGAATCCTGATAAATCAAATCTCTTTCTCTTTTCCCCAACCTAAATTGGTTGAATTCATTGCTCGAGCTTGTGCCAAACACATTTCTTCTACCTTAAAGATTCAGAGCTATAGGACCTTTGATGAGGCTTTTACCATAGCACAAAAGCTAGAAAATAGAGCCATCCATGAGGGAAAACTAAAGTTGAGAAACATGAACTCTACCTTTATATCAAATAAGGCTTCTTCCTCTAATCCCAATAATCAAACCAACACTAACTCCAAAAATAAGGGAACCATGAATGAGATTGTCCTTAAGACTGTCCCTCACCTATTGTTAACCAATCAAACTCTTCCAATCCCTCTAATCAAAACACTAGAAACCCAAACCATAAAAACCAAAATAAATTTACTCCATTTAGGGAATCATATGCTTCAATCTTGGAGAAATTGTTAAAATCCAATCTCATACAACTTCCATCCATCAAATCTCCATAGTAATTTGATTCCTCTCATCTTGTACCTAGTTGGTATAAGGAGAATTAATTGTGAACTTTCCATTGAGTCATTTTACATGACTCTAGTAGGTGTAATAACATCAATAATTTTGTCAAAAATCTCATTAACGAGAGGGAACTTGTGTTGGATAACCCTGATACAACCCCAAACCAATCACTTGACATCTTCAGATAACCATTCCCCAACAACATTCCTTCCACCAACAAGGAAAGCAAAGTAGATCCTCTCATAATCATGAGGTCCATACTGTCATTATGGTTCTTGGTGGACTCATTGATAAGGAAACCCTTGACCAAATCACCTCTTCTCCTACTCCACTTATTAAGGTTGTGGAGTCTCCAACCTCTCCTTTGATATGCACATCATAGGGGGCATCTATTATCACTCTACCTTTTTTCTCAATCATACAAAAATCCACTCTTCCTTTAGAAAGCACTCCTAAGGAATAAACCACTTTGCCTACACTTCCCACCAAGGAATTACCTTCCTAGATATTGGAACCTATTAATTAGGAAAAGGATGAGGTAATCATTCTTCCCCCTCAATCCCTAGGCCTATCCTTTGAATCCCCTACTGGGAGACTTAGACCCATTTATAAACCCTTCTTTAGATTGGCTAAAAATTTAGAAATCATATATGATCCTAACCTAGATCAAGCCATGTTTTAGCAACAACTTGGGGCTCCCTTATATAACCAAGTGGGAACCTACTTTATCAAAACAACCTACCCTTTCCAATATCAAATCCACCATCATCACAACCCAACCATTGGACACTTCCACCCACTAAACTATGGCAACACCATCAAAACCAAACTCACCCCAAGTAACCAAATCACCTTTTACCATTCCAACCAAACCCACCAAAAACCTTAGCATATTTCTTACTCATAACATTACTTACCCTTTAGTAAGGTTGGATTTAAACCCACTAAACCTATTAAACAAACCCCAAGCTAAGCCAACAAAGAAGGTAAAATTACCTAAAAACCCAAAAACCAAAACTCTACCTCCCCTCTTCACTTTTCCCTCTATTTTGGGACCTCATCCTCCTACCTTCATTGGGAAACCAATCATCCCAATCAAAATCCAACCACCACTTTTGGTTATCTTATCACTCCTACTTTCATCCACACCTATTTTCATCAAACCACCCATAACCAAACCTCCTATCTCTTAATCATCTATAAACAAATTGATTACCTCTCTATCATCTACCTTAAAACCTTTTAACCCCAAGCTATCAACCTCTCTACTAAAATCAAAACCATCCACCAAGCACACTTATTTAGCCAAAACCTCTACCACCAAGCCTACTTATAAAAACTTTCCTGACTCAACTATCAAACCTAAGACCTCCACATCTTTTCCACATTTTCCCAAATCTTACTCAACCATCCTATAGAGGTTATTGTAAACATCTTGCTTAACCTTGCCACCTATTAGACCATTTTACCCACATATTCCTAAGCCATCTTGGTGTAATAACAAATTGGTATTGACTTATTATCAGATGATCCTCCCATCATCCCATGATTGATCCAAAAACCATGAACCATTAACCATAAACCAACATTTACCTACCCCTCCACTCTCACCTTAGAGTGAAAAGGAAATAAAACAACCCTCTAGTCTGACTCCTCCCCCAATCGATAGCATCCATGTGGTCACTTGATTATGATCCCAACCAAATAATAAGGGAAAGGAAAATGTGTGTATTCCATGGACATATCCCTCTTCCACCACCCAATCACCTAGCCAACACCAAGAACCTTTACCTTCAACCAAAACCAAAATTTCCATCTTGGGACCCTCTCAATCTAATCCTTTTGAATCAATCTAATGAGTAGTTTTAAAACAACTTCACCAAACACTAGTGAATATGAGTTTGTATGAATTGATCAATACCTCACCCCATTACTACCATGTGATGATAGAGGCTTTATAATCCATAAAGGTCAAACTAGAAGACCCACAACCTCTAACAACTTTTGTTAATGCTCTTCAAATTTCCAACCTTGTTACCTAAGGATTGAGAAATACCCTCCATCCACCTAGATGACCTAGATCCTCCCCTCTTCATTTCCACATACATCAACCAAACCCAAATCAAGAGGGTTATGATTGATGGAGGAGATAATATCAACATTATCTCCTCCCATGCATACAACCAACTCAAATTACCTGAGAACAATATGTTGAAAACCTCACTGGTGCTCTAATCATTCAATGATACCATGGCCATAACTTTAGGAATTGTTTTCCTTCATATTTGCTTAGGACCCCACACACTTCTTGATCTCTTTTATATAGTATAAGGAGAGTTCTAGTATAATTTGTTTTTGAGATTCCCCTAGATTTATTATATGGGTTGTGTGTCATCTACCCTACATTGGTGTATTAAATTTGATCATAAAAGTTGAATTATTACCATACAAGCTAACCCAATCCCTTTTACATCATAAAAAATGATGTACTGATCCAATGGCATTCTCTTTCCTCCATCTAACAAATCTTCATTAGTAAAAGATGAATCCCAATCTTATTTAACCAATGAAGCATCTAATAGTTCATATATACCTTCTACCTAAATCCCCATAATGGACCCTTTAGAATTAACCTTTCAACATCTTTTATTGGGGGAGTACAACCTTTTGACACTTGACACTTTTGTTACCCCTCAAGAGTATGGGAATTTTAACCAAAAACCTAGTTATGACCCCAATATTGGAGCCATTATTATTTTTAGTCCCTCAACTTGTCAAACCAATTTCATCTATGGGGGACTTGATATCCACTTGACACTTTTGCCACCTCCTTTTCCTATCAACCATTCACCTTTAGTTTCTCCTCTCTAGATAAACTAAAGTTTGCCTAGATATACCTTTATCATTATGTTTGAAAGGGATTTGTTCTAGGTCAGTATAAACATGAGTTGCTTCTAATCAAAAATTGAAAACCTCATGAAAATCATGGCCTCAATTTTATGCCACCAAAAAGCAAACCAACCCACATCCCATTACTGTCATTTATGATGAGATCCCATCCTAACCTTCCACTCCACCATCAACAATTAAGGATTCCAACATCATCCCCCTAAATTTATTTTCATCAACATGATCGGCCTTAAACCCCTAACTTATCAAAAATATAGGGAAATTTTAACCATTCCTCTAACTCATCCTAAAATGGTAGGAGATTAATCTCCTACCATTAGTAGCTTTTGGTTTCAGGATGATTATTTCATTCTCACCTATCTGGGTGTAGCATATTATTCTATCCACAAATATCTTCCTCTTGAGACTTAAACCATGTGGAATAAATCCACCATGGATATCAACCTAGGTACTTTAGATGACCCATGCATTATGAAAATTGGACAATCACTAAATTTTGAGGAGCTTTAGGACTTCCCCTCCTTGTAAAACCACAACATAGAATTTTCTTGGTCTTATAGTGACATGAAAGGAATTGACCCATCCATTGCTACCCATAACATAGTCACTAATCATGATGCCAAGCCATTTAGGTAAGAAATTCAATGAATGCACCCTCATATAGCCCTTCTCATCAAAGAAGAGATCCAATGTCTCCTATCCATCAATTAAATTTAACCTATTGACTATCCCCAATGGGTCTCAAATGTCATATCTATCACCAAATACACAAGGAGACTATGTGTTTGTGTGGAATTTTTGACATTTACTTTGCTTTCCTAAAGGATGACTTTAATTTTCCAATCATTGACTAGCTTATTGATCTTAAAATTGGCCATGAGATGTTATCTCTTATGGATGGATTCTCAGGTTACAATCAAATCGTAATTTCCCCTAAAGATTAACACAAAAATACCTTTATCACCCCATGGGGGAATTTTTGTAATAGGGTCATGCCTTTTAGATGCCATTACCTACATCTTCCATGACCTTATTCATAAAATCATCAAAGATTATGTCGATGACCTTATTAGGAAATCCAAATGTCATAAAGATCATTTGGCCATTCTTAAGATTATCTTTTAGTGACTCATCCATTACCATATCCTCCTTAATCATAATAAGTGTATCTTTGGGGTCTTGTCAGGAAATCTCCTTGGGTTTATCATCTCCCTATGGATAATTGAATTTGATCTTGCCAAAATAAAATAAATCCTTAATATGGCTCCTCCTACCCACCTCAAGTATCTCCACAACTTATAGGGGAAGATCTAATCCATTTATTGATTTATCTCTAAACTCTCAGAATGATGCCAACCGTTCCATCACCTTCTGAATAAGGATGTATATTTTAAGTGGATAAACAATTGTCATAAGTCTTTTGATTCACTTAAAAAGTACCTTCTATCTCCACCCATCCTCATTCCTCCCAAGGAAGATCAACCTTTTTACCTCTATATTTATGCCACTAGCTACTCCTTATGGATAATTTTATCCCATCAAGATGAGAAGCAAAAAAATTAAGCCATATACTATATTATCTACATCTTATAGAGTATGAGACTCAATACACCCATACTAAAAAACTTTGCCTAGCCTTGGTTTTCATGACCACCAAACTTTGCCATTACCTCCTCAACCACAAGACTAGTGTATGACTAAGTGTCGCATGCTTCTAAATGATTTTTAAATTTAGTTTATTTAGTAGAAGTTAATTAAATGTAAATTTATTATCAACTATTTTTCCAAAGAACCATTAGCAAACACCCAACCTCCTCCTCTTGAGTTTCTAGATGAATCTATCATGACACTTTCTCCTCAATTAGAATTTAACTATCAGGTAATCATGTTCTTTGATGGATCAAAGTGTAAAAATGGTAGGGGAGATAGTATCATCCTTATTAACCTTTATGGTAAACCACTTCCATTATCCTTTAAGATGGATTTTGAATGTACCAACAATATGGCTAAGTATGAATCCCTAGTAATAGGCCTCCAAATTGTGTTAGCCTTAAGAGTCAAAATGATCAACATTTTCGGTGATTTTCAACTTGTGGTCTATAAAATAAATGGATCTTACTAGTTTAATAATTATTTCTTACAATAATACAAACAACTAGTTGATATACTATTGGAATCCTTTAAACACTACCATATCTAAACCACTTTATGATCTATGAACAAGTAACAAGTTTACAAATACGATGGCTTCCCTTACTTCTTAGCTCCCATTTGTGCCCTCTTACTCTAAGATATTTATCATTATCCATTGACTTAATTAGCCCTTGTATGTCATATTAGACTCTCCAACCATTTTCAATGTGGAGGAAACCTAACTTGACCTTTGGTATCAGTAAAACTTTGACTATTTCAAACTTGCCATCATTCCTCTTGGTCTTTATAAGAATGATCAAAGAGAATTTATCTAGAACACCTCACATTATACCATATGGGGGTAAATTGTTTATAAGCATGGATTTGATGGTTTTCTCTTTCATTACCTACGTATTCATGAAGCCTCTCATGATATCATGTATACACATGATGGGATTTATGGTGGACACTTTAGTGGCCTATCCATCACTAAACACATCCTTCACCTTGGATATTATAAGCCCACACTTAACCAAGATTGTTTTGAGTATGTAAAAAAGTGTGTTAAATGTCAACAACATGCTAATTTACATCACATACCTAGCCATAGTCTTAGAGTATCCAAATAATTATAGCCCTTCTCATAATGGGTTATGGATCTTATTGGTGAAATTAACCCCCATTCTTCACAATTACATCATTACATCATCACTATAATTAAATATTTTATAAAATGGTAAAGGCTATTCCTCTCATCTCAACCAAAGTTTAAAATATTGTCAAATTTACCAACCTTCGCATCATCTATCACTTCAATGTTCTTCACAAAATTATCACTGATAATGGTAAATATTTCAAAAAAAAAAACAAGTCCAAGGTCTTTATGATGCATTCGGTATCAAGATAAGTTTCTCATTTCCCTATCATCCATAATTAAATGGATAGGTAGAAGCCTCTAACAAGTATCCTAATAACATGCTAACTAAAATGGTTAATGCATCTAGTTGGGATTAGCATTTACACATCCCCTTTGACTTATGGGTATATCTTACTAGCATTCAAATCCATATGGGTGTTACCCCTTTCTCCATTATGTTTGGAATAGAGGATGTCTTGCCTCTCAAAGTCCAAATTTTCTCTCTTTTCATATCTTTGCATGATTTAATCTCTAAGATTTATTATTGACTAGGACATTTGGCCCAACTTGAGCTACTTGATGAGCATCATCTAATAGTACTCACTCATATTCATGTCTATCAATAATGCATCAATCATGATTATAAAAAAATCTTAGAGTATTATAATTCAATATTGGAGACCTCATCCTAAACAAAATTCAACATGTCACCAATATGGAAAAAAAGCAAGGCAAGTTTGCTTTCAATTGACTTGGACCTTATGTTATAATGCATAAGTAAGGATTAGTAGGTTACCAATTATCCTCTATTGAAGGGAACTAAGAAATTGAGCCCCTCAATGCTTCATATTTTCATCTTTTTTTTATTAAAACAAGATCAAACTCACCTTTTATCCAATTTAAGATCATCCCTTGATCTCAAACCACATTCATGTCCTTATTTTAGGGACAACTGATTAACACTAAATCATGTGATTATCTATCATAATCATATCCTAATTTTGAATAATGGTTACCATGGCTCTACCCATGGTATGACTCTCATGTTACTTTCCACCCCTTTTATAGGATGAATTCCCATGGTCATTGTCACCTAAACCTCTTTTACACCTAATCAATCTTATTGTGCCTTTAGTTTTTTACTTTACAAAAGGATAACTTTTAAGCTATATAATAAAGTCTATGTTGAGAAAAAATCAAAATAAAAAGCAACATCATAAGCAAATAACTTATATGGGTCATTCTTTAGCATTTGTAGACTACTCCCTCAAAATATAGATGATAAAAAACATATCAAAATTTCTCAATATAAGGTAAATTTCTCCCTTGAAAAATAACTATCAATAGCCTTAAAAAAAAAAGAAAATAAACTTATACCACTTCCTTGAAGGATGGTTGAGTACAAAATTTGTCAAAAGTGTAGAAATTTCTTGGAAGCTTCCCACATTGATCTGATTCCCCAACCTCTCCAAACAACAACAAAATATTAAAAGACCCATTATCAAAATTTAAAAATACAAACATAATTTGGAAGCCATAATCAACTTTCATAAGTAGACTTATTACATTGATTATTCTACACATTATATGACATGGACTTATTTATATTGGCTCTTTGGTAACCTCCAGAAGAAACATGTTAGTCTCACAAGAAGGTTCAACCTTCATCTATCTCCACTTTATACACTATAAGCAAGGGATTTTCAGATTACTTGACATTATGTGATCAAAACACTTTTTTAACCAACTAATGAATGATAATGCAAAGCATTTAAAGGGATTATGTTATTTAAGCTAATCCAAATTTAGTTTGTTTTAGTCCTTGCCAAAGAAGAAGAATCGTGTCTCCTTATTATTCTCTCATACTGGTTGATACATTCACTTAGACATTTGTATCTTGATTGTCTTTTTTTCTCACATATAATTTTGTTATTTAACTTACTTTATGTGTTTCACCTTAATCTAAACAAAATTACCATAATCATAACCACATCACATAATATCATCATCACATCATTATCATAATCACAACCTCCATAAACAAATCAATTATCACCATCACATCCTCATAATCACATATATCATATCCACCACATGTCTAAATATAAATGAGGAATCATATAATCATTAAATTTCAGCATGGACACCATAATCATAAACATCACCATAACATCATTAGCATCCTTCCATTTATCACATCCATATAACTATGATCTATAATCCATAACCATAACAATAATCACATCATAAACTTTTCCACCTAATCATAACTAGTATCCATAACCATAATCATATCAATATCATAAACATGATCATCTCAAACATGAAACAAAATTATCACATCCATAAACAACATCATCACATACCATAATCATAATAACATAACCATCATCCTAATCATCAACAACATCACATTAGCATCACATAATCATATCGGGATCATCATATTCATCCACAACCATCACATCATAATCACATCATTAAAATCAATACACATCAAACATCTTCATGAACATAAATCTAAGAGATATATCATCACATGCTTAGCTAGGTGAGTCCACATCAACATCATCATTAGCATAATCATATCAAAATTATATCATAAATAAGTAGCATGAACATCATAACCATGAACCATAAACCATAAACAAATTTCACATTTATATCTCATAAATAATCATCATTTTGTATACAAAAATATTCATATCTCTCCAAAATTTACATCTCATTGCATTGACTCATAGGTTGGTATCAAAATCATAAAAAACATCAAATATATAAATGTCTCATACTCAATCTATGATCATGAGGCACCACTACCTCTTGGAACCTACCCCCTTGCACCTACCTATCCTACTATAAGTGTGACCCACTAACCTGGAGTTGTCATACTAGCACCTCCTACAATCATAACCCTATATTAACCCCATCAAGGCTCATATAAATAGAACTTAAATACTAAGGCCTCATAATACCATAGCTCCTCCAAAGTTTCTACATATCTCTACATCATGATAGTCCTTAGTAGTCCCATAGTTATTGGTACTCCACCTCCTACTTACTAGAGATAATTCCTCTTTTATGTTACCAAGGCTAACTGAGACCTAACATGATCTCTCTCTCCTATTATATTGGCCACCTAACCTTTTACTACTACCAATGGTGCTTGTGCTACTACCAAAGATTCCTAAACTAGGGATAGGGCCATTTATGCCTAGTCCCTCTCAGTAATCACTACTTGTACATTTGGGGAAACCCCCTACACTAGATCCTGTTGACCATCTCCCCATGCATCAACATCCATATCTTGATAACCACCATAATCACCACAAAAATCAACCATGGTATAGTATGACACATACCATGTAGGATAGCCATCTATCACACCAACATCATCTCTATCTATCCTTTTTGAAAACTCCTTGTGATCAATAAAATCATGCACTAGCTATGAATCTGATAGTAGAAACTCTACATCCTCCCTCATATACCTCAAGAATGCCTTGGGTATATCTTATATGAGGCCAACCTACCTCTATACCCTATCAAATGTAATTATCTATATCTCATTGTCTTGTCTACCATATACCCATATGTATCTCTGAAGAGATAGAATATGCCTCATAGTGTGCCCATCATGAAAACATGACATATGGTCTCCAAATCACATCTCTAATAACCAAGGCATCCATTCAGTCCCTATACCAGTCTATTTCATGTTCTCCTCCTATTCATCCTCAAATTTTATAATTACCTTTCCACCTCATGTATCCAACCCTATAATCTATCCACATAAAACCCTCCTAGGGTAGCCCCATAAGTCTCAACACTCTGATGTGCTTGTAAGACTAGTAATGGAGAATAAACTCGACATTAATACCATATCTCTTGTGGTTGTAGAAGCCCCATATCTCTTGATAAATCTAAAATAATATCACAAGTGCCCATGTAAACAATATGCAACCTAATCACATCTCAACAAGCACCCCTAACAATAAGGGAACCTCCCACTACTAGATTTTGGTAACACATAATACGTAACTACTATCATCATCATAGTCAAAAGCCTCTTTACATCACTATTTCTATTGTATAGTGATGTGTAGTGAAAGCCTCCTGAGTTCCACATCATGAAAATGAGGTCCTCTTCATATAAGATCTCCATATGCCCATCCCACTCATCACTCTCAATGTGGTAGATCAGCTCAACTTGTATGGTTAACTACACTATCTTATGGATGTCCTTAGGCAAGATAATTATCTTGCGTATAAGAAGTAAGAATGTTTTAGTGATAGGATCCCATCTCTAAATAAGTGCCACTAACATCATTGTATCTTGAGGTACATGATGGTAGTACTTCATGCCTCTAAGATCCATATCCTCCATATACTCTTAATCTACATCCATCATGCTTCATTAAATTTTATCTAGCATATAGGGTACTCTATCCCACATTTATATCCTCTCCCATGCCTACAAGGTTAAATATCAAAAGCCTTAGTTCACTAACATATTTTTCCTATGAATTATACTTATTACACCTACTTCTTATTATAATCTATTCAACTCATAAAATTTACCTAACATTTGACCTATCCCTAATACTCTCCCCATCATTTGAACTTATTGATCTATACACATTACCTTAACCCAACCCCTTAACCTAAACTAAAACCATAACCCTACCCTTTTAACCTTCCACTTATCAATAATTTACTAAAATATTAACCTTAGCCTTCAAAAAATTTATCACATCCATTAACCATTGATGATAAACTATTATTATGATAAAACACTAATGGTTAGGAGATAAACCATTAATGGCCACCAAAAGGTGACCAATCAATGGTTATATATCGATCACTGATAGTTGATAAGGACTACTAAATTTTGATAATGACCAATGATGATCTATAATGACCATCAATAGTCACTGTGCAATGACCATCGGTGATCTAATGAAACCCTTCCCCTCAAAATAACCTACCGAACATCACAATAGGTAAAAAAACCTATTGATAACTACCTATACCCTACCTTATCTACCCTACCCTTGTAAATTTACATCTAACCTACCATTTCAACTCCAAAATAAAAAACCACTACCCAAGCCCTAGCCCTAAGTCAACACCCACCTATAACCAACCAAATAACCAATAAAATCAATTAAGTATTCATTTTCAAAATTGACACTAATCTACCAATTTAAAATAATACCTACATTGTTCCTCACCCAACATCAAGAAGGAACCCTAGGAACCTCAACATGACCTCACACTCTCCCCTATCCCCTCAAAATCCTTAATTAACCTTAAATCAATCCACTCAATCAATCACCCTCAACCATCAACAATTTTCTTGCCACAATGAAAAGAAGCTTATCATCAAGGGTTTCAAATTCAAAATGAATTAATAAAACCCCCAATGGTATTTTTTGTTTTCCCTTTTTAGGTTAACATATGACCATTGATGGTTAGGATGACCACTACGATCGACCCTAACTATAGATAGTTGACCAATTTAGGGTTTTCCTCCCACCTACAATGTTTCCAAACAAACTTTCACCTAATACCAACCACCAAACATGACCTTCTCTAAAAACCCTTGTAAACTCTATCAAACCTTATACTTAGCCATTTTGGACCAAAATTTTTCATGTTTTATGGTGGCCTTATTTTGGTCATTTTCACTACACTAATTGAATTTCTAAGTTAAACATTTTTCCCTTTCACTACCTTGCACATAACTGACCAATTATGTCTTCTTAATCACTTACTACTTTAGATACCTACAAAAATAGTAACCTTATTTAGGAGACTTTCATTTACAAGTGTACCCAACTACCATGTCTAAATATAATCACATGGTCCACTCATCCCTCATCTTTCTAGTGCTGACTTATTTTTAGCAACCATGATAACCTAGTCATTATGTTATATTGGCTATCACACTTAGTCACACTTTGTGAATGTGTTTGTGTTTTAGTGCCAAACCTACCACCAACTTCATCACCAACTTACCTAGTCATCAAACCTGTACCTAATTCTATTTGACCTCATCAATTCCTAGATTGAGGGTGGATACCTCTTCTCATGCTTAGGGAAACTTAAACCTTTAACCTACAAACCATTTTTTCTTTATAACTTGTTGATACAAATTACATAAGAAAAAGGGGCAAAATATAGACACCAAAAAACCACACAAAATGGTTTTAGATGTTGAACTAGCCCCTAGACCACCTTAGGATCCCCTAGGGAATGCCCCACAACTTGTCAACCATAACCTAACTTACCCTAGCTAACTTTTTACTAGCTTAACCTTTGACCCATTAACCATTGATGGTCACCCTAACCATTGATGGTTAGGCCTAACCACTAACAGTTAGGTTTTAACCACCTAAATAGTTAAATTCCATCCCAAATACAACGTACCTTTTTATATTTAGCCATTTATTTCATGTACATGATCAATGCATGTTGATGCTAAAAATAAACTACTTGTTGAACCTTTTATTAAACTAATTGTTTCACCTCTCCTTTATTCCTATAAAAAGAGAGGAGGAGGAGGTGAAAAGGGATCAATCAAATCATCTATAACTAGAACCATTAGGGATCATCCACATTTATCATCATAGCATCTTGCATTAAAACTTATTTTGTAGGTATTCTCCTAGTGAACCATCAAGTGTGATAGAGATCCAAAGTGTTACCATCCATCGGCCAACAACCAAGTATCGTTACTCTACCAAAATTACCCCAACCTCCATCAATGATTTTTTTAACTGACTACCTTAACCATTTTCAAATCAGTGACTAGCAAGCTAAGTATTTATTTTTAGTACTTAGTTAATTTGTTTCTATTTTGAAACCAATCTATCATAAACCCACTTTCCAAAAAACCATTTTTTAACTTATCATCCCAATTTCTTGAACTAAACCAAAACCCACAATAACTATCGATGGTCACCCTAATTACTGATGGTCTATTCATAACTATTGATGGTTACCCAATCATTGGTAGTCACCCTAACCACTAATGGTCACCCCAACTATTAATGGTCATTGTGTGATAAATAAACAATAATCTATTTTCACCCATTAGACTTCAACCAAATCCCAATTTAGACCCTCTAATCGATCATAGAACCTCACCATATTTTTTTAACCACACTTGATTAATTTAGAATTAATATCAATCTATTTATTTCTATAATTATTCAAATTCACCTATTCATTTATAAAACACTTCTTGTATTTGATTTTAGTACCTTCTATTATTTATGCAAGCAATTTGTCTTTCACTTTTAGAACTTGATTATTTAAATTCATGAATTGATAACCTCCAAATAAGCTTGTTCTTCTTGGATCTATATTGCTAGGCAATCCACCCTACTATCTAACTAATCAACCATTTCTTTAGTGATTTCTTATCTGAATATCATTCTTCCCAAGCCAAAGACGAGTATCTATAACCGTTTGGATCAATGCATGCAAACCAAATCTAGGTTCTACTAATCTCACCCTTATTTCAAGTTTTACAACTTTATTCTTAAGGAAATAAGAAAAATTTATGTGAAAAAATTAGTTTAAGACTTCCCACATACATTTATTGAGTGGCCTTTACTATTATTTAGTGATTTATATTATTAATATGTGGGTGACCTTGATGATAAAATTGAACCATAATATGACAAAAACTATCAATACATGTCATTACCAACTATTCTATGGGATAGTTACATATTGATCATAGAAGATACCATAGAAGTAGACATTGGCACACTAGATGATCCTAAATGAATCAAACTTGGAGCATCCCTCACTGAACATGAATTTGAGATCTTTAAATTGTTGTACATGACCTTGTTATATATGTAGATATAAATCCGGTCAAACAAACTATGATAAAATGCATCCTTGCATTTCTATACTAGTAAAAAAGGAATTGGAAAAATATTGGGGGTAGGATATATTTTTCCCGTAGACTATTTAAAATATTCAACATCAGCGTAGTTAGAAATAAAACACAAGTAATCTTCATATGCACATATTTTAAAGACATCAATAAATCATGCCCAAAGGATGTTTTTCCTTTACCAAACATTGATATTATAGTATATTCCATAATAGGGTATGATATGTTATCTCTTGTGGTTGGATTTTCACGGTACAATCAAATTAAAAAAAAACTAAAGATCAACACAAATAACATTCACCACTCTATTGGGGATGTTCTATTATCAAGTGATGTTATTTGATGTCAAGAATGTTGAGGCTACATACCAACATTCAATGGCTATCATCATTCATCACATGATTCATAATATTGTATAAAACTGTGTATGAAATAATAGAAAATCCAAAAGTGTTATGAAATATCTTTGAAAATTTTCATGAATACAAGGTGAATTTTAATCCTAAGAAGTGAGTACTTGGTGTCACTTCTAAAAAATTTCTAGGTTTCATTATCTCTCATAGGGGTATAGAAGTTGATCCACACAAGGTCAATGCCATTACAAAAATTCCTCCTCCTTCTAATTTGAAGTAACTCCATAGTTTATAGGGAAAAAATCAATCTATTAGATGCTTCATTTCATAATTAGATGATAAATGTCATTTTTTCACTCACCTTTTGAATAATGGAACCACATTTTCATGGAACACTGACTACTAATAGGCATTTGATAATTTTAAGGATTATTTGTAAAATCCACCTATCTTAACTCTATTAATTACTAGGAAGTCATTACTCCTCTATATCTCATAAATAGAACATGCCTAAGGGTCACTTCTTTCCCAACATGATGATTAGGGGAAAGAAAGAGAAGTGTATTATTTAATAAGAACATTGATTTCCTATGAGCAAAAATATACACCAATTGAAAAAATCTTGTTTATTAATGGTATTTTCATCCCAAAATTTATGAGTAACATGTCTCGCAATAAAACCATTTTATTTCCAAAGTGGAACCACTCAAATATCTACTTTCTAAGGTAGCTTTGACTAGCCACATGGATAAATGGTTTATGTTATTGATTAAGTTTGAGATTGAATGTGTACATCAAAAATAAATTAAGGGGCATGTACTTTTAGATAAACATGCTAAAGCACCCTTATCAGATACCAAACCACTCAGTTTCAATTTCCTTGGTGAGTCAATCTTGACTCTGGATGAAATACTTTTTGAATCTCAATAGTGGACACTATAATTTGATGGTTGTTATACATATCATCTATTTATGGAAATAAATTTATTTATAACACCACATGAATATCTCATTCCCAAATCTTTCCACATTTTTTCACTTGTACAAAAAATATGGTATAATCTAAAGCATTCATTACATTGATTCACTTTGTCGTACAATGGAATATTAAGTAATTTCATGTTTATGGGAATTTATAATTAATTATGTATTGGGTAATAGAATAATACTATATAAAGGATGAAATCCTTATAACTTAAAAAATTATGGTGGATATCCTTAAACAAAACTTTGATAATATCTAGTTTGAGCAGATTCTAAGAGGTACTAATAGGAAAACATATGCAATGTAAAAAATTGGCTCATTGATATAAATCATATATCATGTCCAAGAATATCAATTCCTCATTGAATATATTTTTAAACCCACTCATGATGGTTCAACATATGAGATGGTATGTGATATTATTGGTCCCAACTCACTGTGGTATCATGATTTATATGATTAACTCTATAGATGATATTTTATGATTATATATCACCTTAGTCTTGCACACTTGGCTAAACTTTGACCTTAATTATTACTCTTATTTATTTACCTTTCTCACTTTCACAAGTGTTGCATCTGATCTATATGTGTTCCCCTTATCCTATATCTCTTAGTATAACTAGTCTTATGTTGATGATCTAGGACTTTTATCTTACCTAGAATGCTTAAAATTTACTTATCTTCTATCTCAATGAGTTTAAAATTTGTACTTAATTTTTTAACCCCTAGATACTAATGTATGTGATAGACAATAGTGTCAACATTTTTTTTTTCTTGATACAAGTGACTAGTACCCTAAATTCATCCAATTTAAAAATAAAATGTATCCTAATGGTTGGCCTAAGTGCTTTAATGCAAGTAATTACTCCAAAGGGATTTATATAATTACAAGTTCAACCCTCATTCATTCCTCACCTATGAAAACCTAGCATTCAGATAAAAGATCACTCAAAGAGAATTCAATGGAACAAATATTCCCTATTTATTCCTATTTTCATACCAATCATAGGGACTACACATCTACAGGTTTGAAGTACTAAAGGAGCAGCCCAAGATCTTGATTTACCAAGGTACAAGTTAGGTTAATGTTGTAGTTAATTTTCACATATTACATGATTCACACATAATCCAACATGTAGGAGAAATTTACATGTGTCTAAGGTCCTTTTTAGAGTATTGGCTATGTTGGAAATACCTACTGATAGAAGTTTATTTGGGGTAACTCAAAACCATGTGCCAACTAATCCATTTCTCTACAAAGTGATTATTAGGTTGTGGAGCTAAAAGCTTCAACTGATGTAGACATGGAAGAGGTTGCTGAGTTCCAGGGATACCGCCATTGGTAGTCTAACCGATGTTGGTCAAGGGTGAACAGAAGGTCAATTGATAGCTGACGTCAGTCACTTCCAGTCAGATAGGGACCAACGTAGAACTGCTAGTTTCATGAACAGTTTGTTAACGAATTGTTTGTTTGCATGTTAAAGGCTATTTTGAGTCTAGAGCTACGTGTCTAATTATTGTAAATTAGAAGTCTAAGTTATTATTTAAGTGTGGGATCTATTTATAGACCCATTAGCATGTATTATAATTAGTGCTAATAAAGGAAGGCAAGGTAGATCCTTCCAATTGTAAGAATAGGTTGATCTACAGGTTGTTACAAGATCTGGGAGAAGTTCTACATGTGTAAGTAAGATCATTTTAGTTGCAGGTTGTTGCAAGTTTATGAGAGATCTACTTGAAGTACTTTGAGTACTTGGACTGGTAGTGTTATTACTGACTGGTTGGAGGTGAACACCAACTCTATGTTTGAGTTGTGTGTTGGGACCATTTTTGGTAGGAGAGTGAACTCTTGAAAAGAATTACTATACACTTAGTGTGGAAAACCTGAAAGGTGTGGAAGAGTGTGGCATCTCTTCATTGTATTTTTTTCTGGATGAGTATTAATACAGATTGTGTTGTCTCTCATATTCTATGTCATTTGTGAATTCTAGTTACTTGTTAATTATGGTATAATTTCATGTTTAGTTGCTTATACAAGGTAATCATATTGTGCTCTTATTGAGGAGCAAGATCCTGACAAGTAGTATCAGAATATTTATGTTCTAGGTGTTGCCCCCAACAACTAGTATCAGAGCTTCTAGTTGGGATTACTAACAGGTTGTATCAGATATGGTTAGTGTTTGTTGATTACAGGTTACTCACAGGGGTTTCTATTTGAGTGGGAGTATAGTAATGGCAGAAGAAAGTAAGCTACGAATGGAGAATTTTAATGGCAAGAACTATCAATTATGGAGGATGCAGATAGAAGATTATCTGTATCAAAAATATTTGTACTTACTATTGGGTGGGGTTGTATGCAAGCCCATAGATATGAAGGATGAAGAATGGAAGGTTCTTGATCAGAAGGCTCTTGGATCTATAAGGTTGAACCTTGCATTGTCTGTGATTTCCAACTTATCACAGGTTAAGACAATGGTAGAGTTGATGGAATCTTTGGCAAATTTATATGAAAAACCCTCAGCTTCAAATAAGGTATTTCTTATGAATCACTTATTTAATTTTCAAATGTTGGAAGGTGGATCTGTTCATAGTCATCTTAGTGATTCCATGGTTTGGTAAACCAGTTAAATTCGGTCAATATTATTTTTGATGATGAAACTAAGGCTCTCTTAATCTTATCCTCATTACCTGAAAGTTGGGAGAGTTTGGTAATGGCAATTAGTAATACTGCCTCTGCTTCAAAAATATTAAAAGTGGATGATGTTGTGAGTGTAATCTTGAATGAATAAATTCACAAGAAAAGCACAGGTGAATCATCAGGGAATGCTTTGAGTGTTGAAAGCAGGGGAAGGCAAAGAGAGAAGATCGAGCATGGGAGATCAAGGTCCAAGATAGGCAGGAGATCCAAATCCAGGTATGGCAGAATAACTTGTTGGAAATGTGGAAAGCAAGGGCACTTAAAGAGAGATTTTAGGTTGGTTGAAGATCAACAAGAAGGACATGAAGAAGTAGATGTTGTAGAGTTTGTTGCACAAGATGCTCTGGTATGTTCCTTGGCTAAAGTAGAATCTTAGGTTTTAGATTTTGGTGCCTCTTTTCATGCATCCCCAAATAGAGAATTTTTTCATGAGTATGTCCAGGGAGACTTTGGATAAATTTATTTAGGGGATGGTAAGCCTTGTCAAATGGTCGGCAAAGGGAAAGTGAAGCTGAAATTGCAGACGGGAAACACATGGGTGTTGAAGGAGGTCATGCATATCCCAATCCTAAAGAGGAATTTGATTTCTATTGGAAAGTTGGGTGATGAGGGTTGCATAGTAACTCTCACAGCAGACTCTTGGAAGGTTTCCAAGGGTGCACTTGTTGTAGCAAGAGGTAAGAAAGTAGGTATGCTTTATCTATCTACTTGTATTACTGATTCTCCTTCTGGTTTATCTACTTTAGCTATAGATTTGAAGATGTGGCTTAATAGGCTTGGTCACATGAATATGAAGGGGATGCATGTTCTTGAGTCAAAGGGTATGCTTTCAAATTTTAAAAGTATGGATCGAGATTTTTGTAAGCAAAAGAAGAAACTAACGTTTCTTGAAATTGGGTCAACAAAGAAGGTGGTAGCTTTTGGTGGAGGATCATAGTATTACAGAAGGAAGAAATTTGATGTTAGTGACAAGAATAGGAAAGCCTTAGTTTTCAAGGAGAAGATGACGGATACAGATCAGTTCAAGGGGCTGAGGAATTTTGATTAGAGTAGGGTTGATTTGGATAGGATTTTGATCCAAAAGGAGCTCACAGGTAAAAGTCATCACTCACAAGTAAAACATAGAGACTGACATCGATTAGAAAACCAATGTCGGCATCTAGATAGGGACTGATGTCATCTATGTGTAGCCTGACATCGATGACTCAGGGACCAATAAACATTGGCATCAATTAGGGGGAGCCAACGTCGATGATGAGGCAGTCGCATGGAACTGACATCGGTTAGGTGCAGACTGAGATGTGACCGACATTGGTCACTGAGACATATTTTGGGCAGATAACAAGCTATCAAGGAGTCTCAAGTGCCCATATGTAGGATTGAAAGGGTAAGTATGCCTCAAATTCATCATTTCCCTTCTTTACACTACTTGTTGCTCACTGATGGTCAAGAACTAGGAAGTTATTAAAGAAGCAGAGCAGGTAGATCCAAGAAACAGTGGGAGCTTGGCATGGATGAGGAATGTGATTCCTTAAAGAAGGACCAAATGGGAGTTTTTGGTATAGTAGCAAGATGGAAGAAAGCACTGATAAATGAATGGATGTTTAGGATAAAGAAGAGCAGGAATGGACACGTGAGATAGAAGGCCATGTTATATGGTCTTGAGTAAGCTGCAGGACAATGGAGGTTTGATCATTATGTTTCTCTTTACCCAATTGGATAATATTAGCTACATTATCCTGTTATTATATGTTGTGCTTATTGTAGAGTCACATATGCAGGGAGTTGTTGAACTAAAGGTAAAGTTAGTTTAAAGGTGTGTCATGAGGAATCTAGGAGCAGCAAGCTTCTTTGGCATGAGTGTGTTCTAGAGACATGGAAGGTCACAGGTTGATTTTATCCCTAGATGATTGTGTGAGACTAGTTAGCATGCTGATGGTTGGATAGTTCTATGAACAATGTCTTGATTCACATGATTAGGTTAAGTGCATGGTATGTACTAGACCTGAGTTTGCCTAAGTAGTGGGTGTTGTCAGTAAGTTTGTGGTCAATCTGGGAAAGAAGCACTAGAGGGAAGTTTAGTGGATTCTCAAGTATCTGAGAGGGACCAATAGTAGGTGCACATGCTTTGCAGGGTCAAGTTATTCTCTACATGGGTATGTAGAATCAGATGTGGCAAGGTGATTTGGATGATAGGAGTTGCACCACAAAATTTGTGGTGGTTGGTCTTCAAGAGTGATCTTGAAGAGGGATACAAAGCTAAGGAAACAAACTAGATGATGTACAAGTATAGGTACAATTGCAACTATTTATCTCCAAGTGGGAGATTGTTAGGTTATGGAGCTAAAGGCTTTAAATGATGCAGACATGGAGGAGGTTGTTGAGTTTCAGGGATACCACCATCGACAGTCTAATCGATGTCAGTCAGGGGTGAACAGAAGGTCAACTGACATCAGCAAGAGTTGGCTGACATTAGTCACCTCCAGTTAGACATGGACCGATGTCGGTCACCTGTGTGGTTCTAGAATTGCTAGTTTCATGAACAGTTTGTTAATGAACTGTTTGTTTGCATGTTGAAGGATATTTTGAGTCTAGAGCTATGTGTCTAATTATTTTAAATTAGAAGTCTAAGTTATTATTTAAGTGTGGGATCTATTTATAGACCCATTGGCATGTATTGTAGTTAGTGTTAATAGAGGAAGGCAAGGTAGATCCTTCCAATTGTAAGAACAGGTTGATATGCAGGTTATTGCAAGATCTAGGAGAAGTTCTACATGTGTAAGTAAGATCATTTGAGTTGCAGGTTGTTACAAGTTCATGGGATATCTACTTGAAGTACTTGGACTGGCAGTGTTATTACTAACTGGTTGGAGGTGAACACCAACTCTGTGTTTGAGTTGTGTGTTGGGACCATTTTTGGTAGGAGAGTTAACTCTTGAATAAAATTACTGTAACTTGGTGTGGGAAACCTGAAAGGTGTGGAAGAGTGTGGCATCTCTTCATTGTATTCTTTTCTAGATGAGTATTAATACAGATTGTGTTGTCTCTCATATTCTGTGTCATTTGTGAATTCTAGTTACTTGTTAATTTTGGTATAATTTCGTGTTTAGTTGCTTATACAAGGTAATCATATTGTGCTCTTATTGAGAAGCAAGATCCTAACAAGTGGTATTAGAACATTTATGTTCTAGGTGCTACCTCCAACAGTGATTATGAAGATGGAAAACTAGCGTTTTGTCATTTTTCAAAGAGAAACTATCCATGACCTAGATATTAATGCACTAGAATGAAGGTGAATCAAGACTTAGAAGCATTGAGGTGGTTACATCTTATTTCCAAATATTTTGTATAAGACACTAGTGTCAAACCTAGAAAATATTGTTTATGCAACCATCCCAGGCTGACATTACTATCCAAAGAACTAGAAACATCAAATCCAAAATATGATGATTGTTTCAAAATCATATTCCAACATAATTTCTATTTGTTTAAGGTCTAGAACTACATTAGCATTATAACAAGCTAATTACTTCACTTCTTTATCATTTTATATCTATCATACTTGTACTTTATATATTTAAACTATCTCATTTGAATAAATTTAGTGTATGTTTATGTCTAAGTTTAGCATTTGATTTACCTACTATATATTTGATTAACACCCTTGTTCTATTTCATTTATATATACCCCTTTAAAATCTATAAAACCCTAATATAGATCATCTGAGAGTTAAAAACTTGATGAACCCAGTCTGTGTGAATGTAATTTTTATGATTCTTTGGGTTTTAAACTAGTTATGATTTCATATTGGTGTACTTTTTAATTTCCTAATTTTAATATTTTGCATGCAACTTAAGCATAGCCATATATTTTGAGGTTTGCCTATTAAACATATTGATCTTGCCCTACAACCATCTAATATGTCTCAAACCAATGAGGGATCTCATACCTTGGATCTTTATGATACCCATGTTGAAAATGAAAAAATGTTGATAAGATTATCATAGAAGAGGATTCTGATAATGAAATCCATGAAACAAATTAAAATGAGCAAATAGACCATGATCAAGTGCATGCAATTACATTGTTTTATGAGTGCATTCAACAAAACCTTGAAGATCTTTATGGGATCTTAAAAACTATACTCAAATAAAAAATTATGAAACTATAATGGACACATACCTCCCTTTTAACACATTACAACTAAATATGTCTAGTGGGGGAATGGATTATGTGTTTAAATCTTTGTTCCCTAGAACTATTATTAATATATATATTATGGAATTACCATTTATTTCAACATAAATACTGGTTTCAATGCCTATTACTACTCAAAACATGTTTTTGTACCCTTTGGTGACTAATCAAATTAATAATATAAATCCCACTAGGCCTATAGTTTAATCATTCCTTCAAGTTATAAAAACCTTGGAAGACAAGATTATAAACATTGAACAAAAATATCTAAAATATCCTCATGTTATATTTCATAAGATGTGTTGCATAACACTCTTTCACTCAAAATCTCTTTGCACCCTTTTTCAACTATATTTTTTATACCTAAGTTCACATTTTATGATGTCAAGGATGATTTTTAAAAATATCTTCAAACATTTTATATGGCATGACTTGAATATGCTTCCAATGATAAAATTTTGACCAAATTATTTCCAATAATCCTCAAGGACTATGATTTGAGGTGGTTATATGATTTACCTCTCTAATATGTAAAATAATTTAACCTCTTATTAACTAGTTCATAACACACTTTTCTGTTGACATTTTTGAAAAGGTTTCCTACTCCCAAATTTCCAAAATCAAACAAGGAACCAATAAACCTATAAATGAATATGTCTTGAGATATAAGACAATGCTATCCAAAATGACCAATATTATTATTGATAAAGAGTTACAAAATATATTCAAGCAAAGTTTACTGACCCCTTTACATGAGTCAATTATTTTAAAGAAGTTCAAATATTTATATGAATTATTCCATGTTGTACGAGATCATGAAATGAATCCTATGTCATTGAATAAGCTCAATTATGTAGAAAACACACCAACTGCATAGCTTAAAAATTAAACAAAAACCATGGTTAACATATTTGTATAGTAGCCTAATCAAATTTTCTTATCCATTACACCAAGGAGACAATTTACTTACATGAGACCCAAACTTCATTACTCTCATGGTTACTAAAGTGCCAACTTATATGTCTCCCTCATCTTATCAAGGTTGATATGACTTGACTTATATCCAAAGCATATGATGTGAATACTTGTTATGATTATCATTAAGGTTGAGGACATTCTATGGTTAGATGCTTTACCTTAAAGCACAAGATCTATAATTTTATCGATGACCAAACATTTACATCTGAGGATGCTCCAAAGGAATCAGTTTCACAACCTAGTGATCACCATAAACAAAAAAATTAACAATCATTTGCAAGACCATTCTAAAAAAGAGCCCAAATTACAAATGGCATATAATGCACATCCTCCTCCATCACATTATAGATACCCACTAGATGGGATTATTAGTACTTACATGTGATATATACCTCCTATGGTTAAGAAACCTTTTATTTCATTTGATGATGGTGAAATTAAGGATGATGACTCTATTCTTCATTCTTCATTCATTTGAGCATACCTTGAAAAAAACCCATACATAGAGTTATGATTGATAATGGTGTAAGTAAAAATGTTTACATCATGACATTACTTACGCACTTAGGTTATACTCATCATGATTTACACCCCTCTACCAGATCATTTTGATCATTCAATGGGAACTCCCAAAAGGTTCTTGATGAGATTGACTTACCTTTATAGTTTGGTCCCACACATGTGGTTACTATCTTATTATTTATCCCTTCCACATGCATATTTGATATATTATTGGTAAGACCTTGAACACACTCTCTTCGATTTTTACCTTTTACATTACATGGGTGTGTTAAATACATTTATACAAATTGGGTAATTATAATTTCTAAAATTCCATATGAGCATCTCTTGAATAAAATAAATTTATAATTATACAAATAGATATTAATAATAATAAGGTTAATTCATCATAAAAAGGTAAGAAATAGGAAATACCCTTTACTATGCAGTTAGTACTTGAGAGACCATTGCATTAAAGACATACAGTGCATTCCGCATAATCCAAATCTTCTGCTACACACCTTATTTAGATATCTATATCAACTCAAAATGTACATACTATTGTTATACCAAAGAAAAAACAAGAACTAAAAGATGGGTTCTAATTATGCCTACTCATGTTATTCCTACTATTGCTTCATGACCATAAAGTTTTACTCTACATACAAAGAGCACCATAATACCACAATGATAGATGTTAAAACTATACATGATTCTCAATAAAGTAAATAGGGTATTATAATATATTCATTGTGGGGAGATATATATGATAATATATTTAAAGGAATCATAGGATGATCCCTCCTCTTAAAAAGTTCTAAAAATACCAAAAAAAATCAAAACATCTAAAAATCCAAAAACACTTTTAGCACCTACATGCATTATTGGCTCCTTGGCATCTATGTATTAGTTCCATGTTGATGGATGGCATACTTAGTTATTGTTACATACACATATGTGTCACACTTCTACTTGAGTGAGATATAAGCATACACAGACACATGATACATGCCCATTTTGGATGTTGGGCCTTCACTCTACTCATATTATATGGACATTAAGGGCATTCACTTATTTTATCTTGATACACACAAGTTATATAATTCAATGATCACTCTAAATTATCATGTTTGAACTTACATACGTACTTACACATGCCTATTATCCATGATTACATATTACATAAGGTACTTGATATGATATACACTTGACATAATTTTACTAACACATTGGATCCATGGGATACTATGAAATGTTTAATTTGGTTGCTTATTATTTATTTTATACACTTCTTTGAGTGTCTTAATTTACTATCATATTCTATGTTTAGTCATTTGAATATGCTTTTTTTTTTGCAACTCATATGTCTATGTATGATTTCATTAACATTTACTTATGTCATTATTTTATATATGGACATTTGAATATGTCATTATTTATTTTATGTACATTTGACTAAGTCATGTCCCTTTGTGTATATAGAATTTAAACATGCCCCTTATTTTTGGTCTCTTTGGACCTTTGCCTTTTCACTTGATTTTGAGTACTCTTGTCTGTGATTATTTACTTTTTGATATTTTACTATTGCTATCTTGACATTTCCATTATCCTTATCATACATCTTAGGCCTACATCTATCACATTTGTTAAATGTGATTCAATGATACATATACCTAGACATGTTTCTTTTATATGCTACATGGATACATTCACAAGTTATACATTTGTCTTATCCTTTTGAGGTGAGGTAAAAACCAATTACTATCTTTACCTCACCTAAAAGTGGGGGCATATTAGTTGGGGCATGTCATAGAGACATGTTCTCCACACTTGGAACAATTTTTGGATTTAATGGGGGCATGATTTGGAAGCATTTTATCCACACTCATTTAGTATTTGGTACTTATATTTAGATCTAATGGGGGAATTTCATATGTGAATGGATTATATACATTCATAGTTTATATATTTATTGGAAACATTATTTGGAGTCATGTTCTCTACATTAATTTCACTATATAATACTGATATTATTTCTCAAATTTAGTGGGGGCATGCATTAGAAGCATGTTCTTTACACCTATTCAGTATTAAACATCTCCATTTTACATTAGGAGATATTTTGGAGACATTTACTCCACATTATTATTAATATAAGTTTTTATATTTCTATATAAATAATGGGGGCATGTTTTAGAAGTATATCCTCCACACTTACACAATTATCCGAATTGGCCAAATTACACAAATATATGTTTCAGATTCATAGTTGTGGCATAATTTTATACATTAGTAATATTTTTTTCTATTAATTTATACTCATTTATTAATTTTTGAAGAAGATAATAAACTATTAATAAGGGTGTGGTAGAAATACCTGGTTGGTGATGCACGCATAATATAGATGAAGATAGAGAAATCTTCTTTAGTTTGGAAGGAATAACTTGCAAATAAGAAAACACTAACAAAGGGGTTGTTAGCAAGATAGTTGGGTGGACTACCTAGCATGAGCTAAATCCAAGAAGCATAGGCTTACTAGGAGGTTTTCAATCCACTTTTGATAATAATTATGTTGAAAATGATAAATTAAGATACTTACATAAAGAAAATAAAATTCAATACAAGAATAAAGTAAAATGCTTGTTAAAAATGACTAAATATAGCAAAAGTGGTTCAATACTCATGCTAAACGTGGTGAATTTAGGTTCAAAAAATGGTCTATGAACAAGTAAAAACATATAAAGTTAGGTTTGGTTGAGGTTAAGGGGCTGAAAATAACTTTTTTTTTCTACCACAATGACCATCGATGGTTGGGTTAACCATCGACAGTTAAGCTAACCATCGATAGTCAATTAACCATTGATAGTTGGGGTGACCATTAGTGGTTATGATAACCATAAATGGTTACCTATGGATTTTTTAAGGTTGCTAAGAGATAAGTTATAGAATAGGTGAATGTTATGATAATAATTATGTTAAAGATTTAGAAGTTGGGAAATAAGGTATAGATAGGTTTGATCAGGTCCATGAGGTTAGAAATCTAATGAAACAAAGAATAAGTAGAATATACTTATAGCTTGATAGATTTTTGATGGTTGAAGGCTAGGTTAATTCCACCATAGTAATAGTACTTCAGCATCAAAAGCAAATTTGATAAAGTTTTGGGTTTCTTTTGTTGTTGTTGAGTTGTTGAAGAAAGATTGGATGCTAGAAAACTTGAATACCTATATGCAAAAATGCTTATGATGATGGATCCATTTCACCTCATACTCCCCTCATTTTATAGGCAAAGAGAGATGGAGGATATAAGGTTACCTAGAGGGTGAGGCTAATGATTTTGATGCTTTAGGATTTTGATAGAATCACATAAGGTGAACATATTAAATTGTGCCTCACTAGCTCACACACAGTTGGTGATGTGTTAGAAGGTTGAAGACCTAACCAACGATGGTTAGGCTAACCATCAATGGTTAAGCTGACCATCAATGGCTAAGTGTCTAAAGAAGGAGTTAAGGTAAGTGAAAATGTTTGGGTGAATTTTAAAGTTAGTTAGTGGGTAGAGAAGGATTAGGTGGTCCTTAAAGAGTCCCAAGGCATTTTGAATCCTAGTATGATATTATAGTTTCTACATTTTTCCCCTTTTTGTTATGCAACCTTGAATTAACAAGATGCAAAACAAAAATGTATTACTTGGTTGAAGGTATATTTTCCTTGAGTATGGGAAGAGGTGTTTCCCCTCAAATTGAGAGTCAATGAGGTGAAACTAAAATCAAGTCAAGTTTTGATAAGTGGCATATGGTGAGTCATGAGGTTGGTGACAAAAAAGGGTTGGGAATTTGAGATGTAAACATGTATATAAAATGTGACCAAGTATGATAGCCAAGATCACAGAAAGACTAATATTGCCATTATTAATAAAAATAAGGTTGGTTTTAAAAGTATGAGTGATAGGGTAACTGATCCACAACATTGGTCATAGCGATTAGGTTACTCTATAAGTTTCCTAGATAGGGTCAGTGTTTTCATAGGTATTTGAGGTAAGAAGTGTTCCCTTGAAAAACACAAAAGGTCTATTTATGTAGAAGGTGGTGCAAATTCAAATGGTCATTGTAAGGTTGGTTGATGTAGTAAAAAAGACCAATGGAAGGTTCATCACAAATTATGTGATTATTTGGGTCAAAAATGGCCAATGTCAAGGTGGACATGGTTTAATGGTTGGTTGGAGAAGGGTAATCTCCAAAAGTTTAAGTTTTGGTTTGGGGGAGATTAGGTGATATCAAAATTAGGCACTTAGGTTGGGTGCTTAGAAAAAAATTAAAAGTGATACCCTAACCATCGATAGTTAGGGTTTCCATGGTCGATCATCGATGGTTACCCTAACCATTAATGATCAAGGTAAAATTATAAAAGTACAAAATATAAAAAGTGAAAATTAAATTTAATTTTCACTTTTGACATGTTGACCTTTATGTTTCTATGCATTTTGGTGATTTGGTACTTTATCATTTTATTGTGAGAGTTGATTGAGAATTTGGGTGAGGTGTCAATTATGGATTGGTTGAGTGTGTGTTTGAGGAGATCAGTTGGGACTAGATATGTAGGGTAGATGTAGATGTGGCTGAGTAGTAGGATGTTAGCTCTGACCTTGACATCATTCAAGGAATGAGGTAAGTGATGTTTTAGAATTTTAATTAGTTGATTTGGTTATTATTGAAGTGAATTTTGGGTAATTTATGATTATTTTGGTAGGGTTTTAGGAGGTTTGACCTAGGTTTAGGTTTTAGTTAAAATTAAGAAAATTAGTAGGGGAAAGTTAAATCTAAAGGAAAATTTGGGTTGGGGGGTAGTTATAGGTTAGATTTAGGTGATTTAGTTTTTGATTTTTTTGTTTAGATGGTTTTTTGGTAAGGTAGGTCAAGGGGTTTTTTGCTAATTATCACACATAATGACCATTAATGGTTAGACTTGACTCTCAATGGTCAGACATGACCATCAATGGTCAACCACCGAAGGAGGAAACTTACTTGACTGTCGATGGTCGTAAAGACCATCAACAATTGAGTATTTAAAGAAGGCAAGGTTTAAATGAGAAGAGATAAAAAAAATGTTTTGAAATGTTAAAAAGGGGTTAGGGGTAGTAAAAATAACTAGGTAAGATAGGGAAAGTTCTAATAGGAGTGATAAGTTGAAATGGGTAGTTCTAGGTAGTATGATGTAAAATGTTTGATAAGTTTAGGGAAAGTTGTTGAAATTTTTTTGTGGTGTGGTATATTTGTGTGAAATAAGAAATAGGTATTAGTGTGATAGGTTAGGGTAGATGTTTTAAAATGTTTGTGGTTGACTGTCATTTTAATTTCTAGAGATAATGTTGTAAACATAATAATAAGAAGAGGTTGATGTAGGTGAGTTTAGGTTGACAAAGAGGGTTATGTAAGTAAATTTAATAATGGAAATGGAAAACAAAGTGTGCATACTAACATGGTTTGTTTTTAAAGCATGAGACTACATCCAAATGATGGATCAGGTCCTAAGGATCTTTGCATAGATCTATGTAGGGATGACTAGTGATGAGTGGACACAAATGGAGGAGGTTGAGCTTAGAGCCATGAGACATTATCAATGACTATTATGAGATGCACTGATGATCATGACCCTCATTGAGAGATGGGATCTAGACATGGACACCTTCTTGCTATCAATAAGAGAGATTTACATCTTTTTAGAGGATGTCCATAAGATTACATAGTTGCCTATTTGACGTGAGCCTATTTATCACATTGAGAGTGAGGAGAGGGATGAGAAGATGGAGCTCTTGTAGGATGAGGATTAGGTCAATGCTAAGTGTAATTTTGGTGGTTTTTGTTAGGTTGTGGAGTTAAAAGCTTCACAGATGCAAATGGAGGAGGTTGCTCAGTGTTACAGCAACCGACGTCGGCAGCTCAACTGACATCGGTAGCTCAACTGACATCAGTCATATCTAGTTACAAGAGCAATCAACATCAGTCAGGAGTCGGCCGACGTTGATCACCTCCAAAAAAATAGAAACTAACGTCAGTCGCCTGTGCATTTTAGAACTGGTTGTTGATGAAAAGTTAGTTTGTTGAATGGGTTGTTTGCATGTAAAGACTAATTTTAGTCTTGAGATGTGTGTCTAATTATTGTAATTAGGTGTTTAATTATTGTTTGTATGGGATATATTTATAGACTCATTGGCATGTATTGTAATTAAGGATAAGGAAGAGATCCTTCCAATTGTAAGATCAGGTTGATATGCAGGTTGTGCAAGATCAGGTAGAAGATCTACATGGTAAGTAAGATCATTTGATTTGCAAGTTGTTTCAAGTTCATGGGAGATCTACTTGAAGTACGTTGAGTACTTGTGTACTAGAAGTATTTATACTGACTAGTTGAAGGTGAACAACAGCTCTGTGTTTGAGTTGATTATTGTGACCATAATTGAGAGAGAGAACTCTTGATCAAGAATTACTGGGAGTCCTAGAGGTGTGGGAAGCCTTAGATGTGTGAGAAGAAGTGGCATCTTCTTTATTGTATTTTCTTTCTAGATGAGTTGAATACAAGATTGTATTGTCTCTCAAATTTTGTGTTGTTACTGATTTCTTGTTACTTGTTACTTCTGGTTAAATTCCTTGTTTAGTTGCTTATACAAGGTAATCAATTGTGCTCCTAATCCTGACAAGTGGTATCAAAGCTAGGATTGCAGGTTCACAGAGCCTGGTTCGGAGCAGGTTTACTAACACCTTGGTTTCAGAGTGTGTTAAGTGTTTTTTGATTATAGGTCACTCACAGGGGTTTCTGATTGAGTGGGAGTATAACAATGGCAGAAGAAAGTAAGCTTAGAATGGAAAAGTTTAATGGCAAGAATTATCAATTATAGAGGATGCAGATAGAAGATTATTTGTATCAAAAATATTTGTACTTACCATTGGGTGGGGTTACATGCAAGCCCACAGATATGAAAGATAAAGAATGGAAGGTTCTTGATTGGAAGGCTCTGGGATCTATAAGGTTGAGTCTTGCATCGTCTGTGATTTCCAACTTATCATAGGCAAAGTCAACGGTTGAGTTAATGGAATCTTTGGCAAATCTATATGAAAAACCCTCAGCTTTAAAAAAGGTATTTCTTATGAAGCAATTATTTAATTTGTAAATGTTAGAAGGTGGATCTGTACATAGTCCTCTTAGTGATTTCCATGGTTTAGTAAACTAGTTAAATTCAGTCAATATTGTTTTTGATGATGAAATTAAGGCTCTCTTAATCTTATGCTCATTACCTAAAAGTTGGGATAGTTTGGTAATGGTAGTTAGCAATAATTCGTCTGCTTTAAAAATCTTGAAAGTTGATGATGTTGTTAGTGTAATCTTGAATGAAGAAATTCATAGAAAAAGCATAGGTGAATCATCAGGGAATGCTTTGAGTGTTGAAAGTAGGGGAAGGCAAAGAGAGAAGATCGAGCATGGGAGATCAAGGTCCAAGATAGGCAAGAGATCCAAATCCAGGTATGGTAGAATAACCTGTTGGAAATGTGGAAAGCAAGGGCACATAAAGAAAGATTGTAGGTTGGTTAAAGATCAGCATGAAGGAAATGAAGAAGCAGATGTTGTAGATATTGTTGCACAAGATGCTCTGGTATGTTCCTTGGGTAAAGTGGAATCTTGGGTTTTAGATTATGGTGCCTCTTTCCATGCAACCCAAAGTAGAGCATCTTTTCATGATTATGTCCAAGGGGACTTTGGAGAGATTTATTTAAGGGATGGTAAGCCTTGTCAGATGGTTGGCAAAGGGAAAGTGTAGAAAAAATTGCAGACAGGCAACACATGGGTGTTGAAGGAGGTCATGCATGTCCCAGTCCTGAAGTAGAATTTGATTTCTATTGGAAATTTGGGTGATGAGGTATGCACAGTAACTCTCATAGCGGACTCTTGGAAATTTACCAAGGGTGCACTTGTTTTAGCAAGAGGTAAGAAATTAGGTACTCTTTATCTATCTACTTATATTACTGATTCTCTTTCTAGTTTATCTACTTCAGCTTTAGATTCAGAGATTTGGCTTCGTAGGCTTGGTCACATGAATAAGAAGGGGATGTATGTTCTTGAGTCAAAGGGTAAGAGTTCAGATCCGCATAACATAGATCAAGATTCTATAAGTAACAAAAGAAAGTGAGGTTTCTTGATATTGAAGCTACAAGAAAGGATCGGGGTTTATTGCACAAAGAGGAAATCTAATGTTTTTGACAAGAATAGGAAAGCCTTGGTGTTCAAGGAGGAGATGATAGACAAAGATTAGTCATAGGGGCTAAAATTTTTTGAGCAAGGTAGTTTAAACAAGGTTTTGATTCAAAGTAAGCTCATAGGTAAAAAGTCATCACTCACAGGTAAACACAGGTATCAACATCAGTCATGGGGAACCAATGTTGAACAGATAGGTGTTGACATCGATCATGTGCAGACCAGAGTCAATAGTGTCAAGTAGGTGTTAGACACTGACGTTAGTTAGGTAACTAGCGTTAGTGACCAGGTAGACACTAACATCAGTCAAGGAACCAATGTCGGTAGTTAAGTCACTCACATGGAACCAATGTTGGTTGGATGCAGACTAGGTGGTGATCGACATCGGTCACTAGAATGGATTTTGGGTGGATAACAAGCTATCAAGGAGTCTCAAATGCCATATGGAGGATTGAAAGGGTAAGTAAGCCTCAAATTCATTATTCACCTTCTTTAGATTACTTATTGCTCACTGATGGTCAAGAACCAAGAAGTTTTAAAGAAGTAGAATAGGTAGAATCCAGGAAACAGTGGTAGCATGGCATGAATTCTTTGGAAGAGAACCAAACAAGATTTTTGGTAGAGTTACCAGCCAGAGAGAAAGCACTAAAAGATGAATGGATTCCCAGGTCAAAGAAGAGAGAGAATGGACATGTGAGATGGAAGGTCAGGGTATATGGTCTTGAGCAGGCTGCAGGACAATGGAGGTCTAACCATTGTGTTTCCTTTACTAGGTTGGATAATATTAGCTACATTATCTTATTATTGTATGTGGTGTGTATGCTTGTTTCAGGGTCACACATGCAGGGTGTTGTTGAGCTAAAGGTAAAGTTAGTTCAGAGGTGTGTCATGAAGGATCTGGGAGCAGCAAGATTCTTTAGCATGAGTTTTCTTAAAGATAGGGAAGATCATAGGTTGATGTTGTCTCAGGATGATTATGTGAATAAGGTAGTGGCAAGGTTCAAGATGTGGGATGCAGAACCAGTTTGCACACCTATGGATGGATAGTTCATAGAACAGTGTCCCAATTCACATAATGAGGTTAAGTGCATGGTATGTACTAAACCTGAGTTTGCCCAAGCAGTGGGTGTTGTCAGTGAGTTTGGGGTCAAACTGGGAAAGAAGCACTAGAAATTAGTTCAATGGATTCTTAGGTATCTGAGAGGGACAAGTAGCAGGTATACATGCTATGTAGGGTCAGGGACTTCTCTACATGGGTATGTAGAATCAGATGTGGCAAGGGACTTAGATGACATGCATTGCACCATAAGTTGTGTGGTGTTTGGTCTTCAAGATTGAGCTTAAAGGGGGATACAAGCCAGGAAACAAATTAGATGATGTACAGGTATAGGTATAGGTGTAACTATTTATCTCCAAGTGGGAGATTGTTAGCTTGTGGAGCTAAAAGCTTCACAGATGCAAATGGAGGAGGTTGCTCAGTGTTATAGCAACCGACGTCAGTAGCTCAACTAACGTCAATCATATCTAGTTACAAGAGCAACTGACATTGGTCAAGAGATGGCTGACGTTGGTCTACTCTAGATAGATAGTGACCGATGTCGGTCGCATGTGTGTTTCGGAACTAGTTGTTGATGAATAGTTAGTTTGTTGAATGGGTTGTTTGCATGTAAAGACTAATTTTAGTCTTGAGTTGCATGTCTAATTATTTTAATTAGGTGTCTAATTATTGTTTGTAGGGGATCTATTTATAGACTCATTGGCATGTATTGTAATTAAGGACAAGGAAGAGATCCTTCCAATTGTAAGATCAAGTTGATCTATAGGTTGTGTAAGATCAGGTAGAAGATCTACATGGTAAGTAAGATCATTTGATTTGCAAGTTGTTGCAAGTTCATGGGAGATCTAATTGAAGTATGTTGAGTACTTATGTATTGGCAGTATTTATACTGATTGGATGGAGGTGAACAAGAGCTCTATGTTTGAGTTGATTGTTGTGATCGTAATTGAGAGAGAGAACTCTTGATTGATAATTACTGGGAGTCCTAGAGGTGTGGGAAGCCTCAGAGGTGTGAGAAGAAGTGGCATCTTTTTTATTGTATTTTCTTTCTGGATTTTATTGTCTCTCAAATTCTGTGTTGTTACTGATTTCTTGTTACTTGTTACTTCTGGTTAAATTCTGTGTTTAGTTTCTTATACAAGGTAATCAATTGTGCTCCTAATCCTGATAGTTTTGGTTATGGAAAACTATACCATAAGTCTCTAGATGAGAGGCACCTGATGATGATGATGGTAGTATTGTACTTCACATTGTTAGATTTGAGTAGTGGATGATTTCCCTATCTAATGTTAGGTGTGTTAGTAGAGATGTTACTAGGGAGGATGGTGTTTGGATGGGTATTTGTATTACTAGTTTAGATATATAGGGAGATATAAGAATTTTGAGCTCATAAGTGATATGGGATTAGTGTTGGGTTTGTGGTCCATTGTTTGGAATATGAGTATATTCATGTTTTGAGACCATTGGGGATATCATGGGATGGTTATGCCCAAGCAAACTATAGAGTGGGTTTTTTGAGTTAGAGGGGAGATTATGCATTGATAGGGGATGGTGGAGGTGCTAGGGATATTGACTAGTTTAGAGATGATTTGGAGGGTTTAGTTGTGGGTAACATTACAACTCTTAAAGGGAGGATGTAGAGTTTTTTTACCCAATCCATAGCTAATGGATATAGTATTAGACCATGAGGAGCTACTTATAAGAGTAGGGATAGATGATGCTAGTATTATCTGGCTATGCAAGATGGTACCAAGGCATTTATGTAGAGACCAATTTTGGATGGGATGATGGGGGCTGATAGGTCATGAACATGGACCCATTTAGGGCACAGGTGTAGGGTGGTGGTTAGGGTGGACAAGCTATAACAACATTGGTAGTTTTCCAAGATTAGATTATAGGTTTATAGGGATATGTGGCCAATTTTAGGGTTAGATTACCACTTTGTAGGTTCAAGTTGCTACTATTACTAGTGAGAGAGATCAAATAAGGACCTCCCTTGGTTTGGAGACCCAAGAAAGGGATACTCTAAGGTAGAGGGTATAAGAAATGATAACACTAGTAAGAGGGCCACTAGGTATGATTTCTATGACATAATACTTGGCCATGGTTGAGGAGTTGAGGTACTATGAGGATATAGTCCTAGCATAGTCTCTACAGTAGTCGAGATAGGGAGAGTATAGGGCTAGTTTAGTAGGTAGACCAGTTGTGGTGACTCTTAGACAATGTGCCTCTATAGTGATTAGATATATAAGCATCCCAAGAGGATCGACACTAGATGGTAATGCAAGTGCAAGAGCAGGAGGGGCTAGTGGTGGTGGTGCCCCAGGGGCATGACGTTATATGTGTTGATATGTTGTATGTACATGATTTTGATATCACCTACATGTTGATGATGCAAGATGTACATGATAGAGAGTGATTTAGATGTTGTTACATGTATTTTTTATCTGATGAAATGATGTATATGATGATTTTTTATGATGCTTGTGATGATATATATGATGTATGTTCAATGTTCATGGTTTATATGTTTGTGATGTTTTGGATGATTTATGTTTATGAGATGTGCACTCAGTATATTAAGGCATGTGATTATTTATGGATGTTTTTTTTGTTCATGGATATGATGATGAATGGTTTAATTATGGTTATTGATGTGGTTTATAATATGATGTTTGATGTTTTGATCATAGATAGATATATGATGTGGTTCATGGATATGGTTCATGATTGATGTTTATTGTTCATGATCATGGAGATGTAATGTGATAATGGTTAATGATGTAATGAAAATACATAAAGTAAGTTAAATAACAAACTAAATGTAGTAAAAATAAATGAGAATCATGAGATGTATGTCTACATGAAATAATGATATAAGGGCAAAGAAAAAAGCATGATGAATTTTTATTAGTAAGGACCTAACAAAACTGAAGTTAGATTGGCTTAAGGAATCTAAGCCTTTCAAATGCTTTGCATTAGCATTATTTGGTAGATAAAATAGGTGTCTTAACCACATTGTGTCAAGTAAGCTCATAATCCCTTGATTAAAAGATGGTAGAAAGAGGAGATAAGTGGTAGGTGAAAGGTAAATGAGTGGATAAGTAAGGTAACCTTATGTGGGTTAATTTACCCCTTATTTAGGTGACCTAAGAACTAAACTAGACAATTCCATATCATAATTCTAGGTGTAGACTAATTGATGTGGGAAGTTTACTACTACTATATATGAAAGCTAATTGTAGATTTCTTGGGATTTTGATTTTGATATAGGGTATTTTGTTTATTGCTTTTGTTTTTGATAGGTTTATGAAGATGATTGATGTAAGAAGGTTCAAATGATTGCTTTTGACCCATTTGACTTATCCATCCTTCAAGGGAGTGGTCTAAGTTTGGGTTTGTATGTTTGGTAGCTTTCCTTCATGGGAATAGTATATCATTCAAGAAATTTAGTTTTGTGTAGATGACCTTTAAGGGAGTAGTCTATTATGCTAGAGATATGTGACCCAAGTAATATTTTGGTATCCCAATTTATTTTGATGTAAGGTTTTAGACATGGATGAGTCTAATTAGGCTTAGAGTTTTACCTTTATGAGGGTAAAACTTTTAGCACAAGAAGGTGATGATAGGTAACAAGGGTGGTTTTAAGAGACAAATGACCATGGGATTCTATTTTATTAGAGACAAAAAGTATCCATGAGAACCATATTATGGGTAGTGACGTGGTACCCATATTTAGGATTAGGATATGAATGTGATGGTTAGTCACATGGTTATATGTTGTAATCATTTATCCTCAAAGGGAGAGGGATAGGTAGGTGTGAGGGTGAAAATATTATAAATCAAGGGATGAGCATAAGTTAGATAAGAAGGTGAGTTTGATGATTTTTAACAAAAGAAAATATGAAGATGTGAAGCATTGAAAGGCTCAAGTTTTGGTTTATCTTTAAGAGAGGACAAACAGTAAGATTCTTATCCATACTTATGGGTTATGATGTAGGGTCCAAGCTAATTGAAGGTAAACTTGCCTCTTTTACTTTTCTCCATATTGGTTACATGTTGGTTTTCCTTTAAGATGAGGTCTATGATATTTAATTCTAGTTATTGTAGGCGTTTGTTATAGGCATCTTGATTTGTTCTTGGTAGACATGAAGATGGTTAAGCACTACTAGGTGATGTTCATCAAGTAACTTAAGTCATGCTAGACATTCTTGATGATAGTCACTTTCAAATATGATATCCTACAAGGATATACAAAGAGAGGGAATCTAGACTTCAAGAGGAAAGACTACCTCTACTATGGAGACTAGAGAGAAAGGGGTAGCACCCATAGAGATTCAAATGCTAGTGCGATAGGCCCATAAATCAAAAGGGATGTGAAAGTGGCAATATTGAATTGAAGCACTAACTAATTTGGTCAACATTTTGTTAAGGGTTTTGTTAGATGCTTTATCCTATCTATTTGATTATGGATAGTAAGGTGAGGAAAAGATTAACCTAATGTCAAATGCATTGTAAAGACCTGAGACGTGCTTGTTTTTGAAATATTTACCTTTATCAATGATGATCTTATAGGGAACACTAAAATGATAGATGATATGGTGGTTGATGAATTCAAATATCTTGTTAGATTTGGTTAAGATGAGAGAAATGACATCCACCTACTTGGTGAAATACTCAATGGTGGTAATGATGGATTGATGTCATTAAGAAGAATGATGGTTGATTTCCCCAATGATAGTGAGACCCAATTTTAAGAAAGGCCAGTAGTCTTTGGATACTTATAGGCCATGGGTAGGTGTATGATGTAAATTGGCATGATATTGACATTTGACACATTTTTTTTACATAATCATAGTAGCCTTGGTTGAGGGTGGGTGAATAGTAGTGTTTTATTCTTTTTGGAAATTAGATGTTTAATTCCTAAGAAATAAAGGTCTAGAATATGGAGATAGTTCTAGTTTGATGTAGTGAAGTACAAGTTTTTTCCAATTTTATCAAGTTAATTCACATGGGAAAGAGAAGACAATTAAAGATTAACTTAACTTATTATAGGCTGAAATGGATGATGTAGAATCTAGAAATTACTATGCAGGGATGGCAAACTATCATAAATATGACCCAAAACTATATTTCTAGATTGGACAGGAGTACCAAAATCAAGACACCTTGTTACTTGTTATTGTATTCCACTTTCAATGCTATTGTCCACTTCTGACATTGTTATCTTGGTGGTCTAGATTTTTGGGTTATGCTTGGCAGCCCTATGACACCATGTTAGTGAAATATTGAAGCCTGAGACTATGTGGAGCTCAATATGTGTCAGCTTCTATCTTTAGTACCTATATTAGTCTACATACATAGAAACAACAAATTAAATCAAATCACAAGGGGGAAAATTAGGTTTTAAGAAGAATGATCACACAATCAATAACCCCTGTTGTTCTAACTATTATCTACATTAACCCTCATGCCACAGGTCTCAAATCTGATGTAGTTCTCCCTTAAGAAATGTCCATGATCAACATGCATGATTGATACAAGAATGAATTTCACTTATGACCTTACTTGATCAATCATGTGAATCTATGTGTGATTTAAAGAAGCTGAGCTATACTATTGATTGATTTTATTAAGTCTTATGTGCCAAAATAGTAAGTACTAGATATAAAATACCTTGTGTAATCCTTTATATAGGAGACTCATTATTTCTAATTTGGGAGATTTTATTACATTTTTATGACATTGGAAAACTTATGAATGAATCAAAAAAGAGGTGTAAGACTCATCCTATGGAAGAAATTAACTGTTAAAACCAAAATTATGCTTGGACAATAATGTCAAAAACTAGACACCCTAGCTTTTTAGTGTTGTAGTCCTATTTAATAACTATTGTCTAGGGTATGTGGGACTTACGGGGATCGGTCTAGACCTAAAATATGTTCCAAGGCCTGAAAGGGTTAACTTTGGAATGCTACAGATGTTCAAGAATGAGTATAAATATGTCTAGGTAATATAGAAAGACCAAGATAAGTCAAATGAGAGGACAAGGCTAAATGTGAATAAAAGTTCATATTCTCCAATCAAAGTCTCCTATGAAAGGAATTTAAAAAGACATAATATGTGTGTTTACTTGACCAATTTAGGGTGTATACATTTAACCCCCTTTTAATCTAGTAATGTTATGAAATGAAGTACTAGAGTAAGAGAAATAAATATGTGTACTTAAACTTACATGTGTGAAGATAAGTGTGTTAAAAAGGGTCAAAATTCCTAGCTAAGGAAGTGGATGAAGTGCTGAAATAGTGCTCATAGAAATAAGGAATCCCTATAATAGATGCCCCCTGTATTGAATCTAAATAGTGCTTGGAGAAAAAAGGAATCTCTATAATAGATGTCCCTTGTACTGAATATAGTGCTTAGAAAAAAGAAGGAATCCCTATAGTATATGCCCCCTATACTAAATCTAAATAGTACCTAGAAATAGAAGGAATCCTTGTAATTGATGTCCCCTATACTAAATATAAATAATCTAAACAAGATTTGAGAAGTGCTTAGAGGTCCAAAATGAATGTTTTTCCTCTATCCCACACAAACTCCTAGGTCTGAGTCTAAGTAATACTATGGACCAATCACTGTAGATGATTGTACAGTCCAAATTGGTGACAACCTGAGTAATGCTTAGGTGTAAACAAAAAATTCTTGTAGATGTGTGAGAAGAAGATGGTATGTCTTACCATCCTAATTTGTATAATCCTGAAAGATGAAGGACATAAACAACTAGGTCATGCCCCCAAATATGGTATGTAAGTGATGCATCTAGATAATCTATAAATATATATAACCACATGTGATATGATCTATTGTGTCATGTCCCATGTATAAAATTGGAAATCAAAAAAATGTGCCCTACACTATGGCTATAATATACCATCTAGTTTGTAACTATGTTATGTTGTATGAAGTTATATGTGTGAGGCATGTAATAATGTACATGCCCCCAAATCTAGAATCTAGATAGTTTGTATATTTTTAAATTGAAGGTATATCCTTCTAAATGTCCTAATTAATACTAAGTAACCCAATATAATTTGAATCATTATATAATCTTGACCAATCTAAGTTGAGCAATGCTAAGTGACCCAATGTGATATGAACCATTGTATAATCTCAAACAATCTAAGCTCAGTAATGTTAATAATATAAATAGTGGATGTGTAAAAACCATGTTGTATCCATGTATGAGACTAGATAGATGTGTTGGATAATTTTAGGAGTAGGAATAGTAGGTATGATGCCCTCTTTTGGAGAGAGGGCTGAGATCTATGATGGAGGAGGTTGAGCCAAAAGTGATGACTAGTGGTGGAATGTATAAGAATAGGGTTAGTATGTATTGAATTCATTAAGAGTCTAGTGTTGAATTGGTGGAATTGAATTATTGAGAGTGAAAGGTGTCTTTGATTGATTTTTTGAATAGGCTAAGTTACTTGGATGTTTTGAATGAGTGGTGATTAGTGAGAATCAATTTGTATGTCTGGGTATTATAAAGGTGTGTTAATTACATAGTAGGTATATGAATTAGTGAAATATTATAGTTTATGTGATGTTGAAGGCATCATCATTATGATTATAACGATTAAAATGGTCTATAAAATGGAGCTATAGTGCTCTAGTTATGAGCAAAACAATGTTTTGCTTGTGAATAAAATAGTTGGTTGATATAGGAATTTGGATTGACTTTGTGTTCATTTGTGCAGTGACAAGTTTGAAATATTGGATATTTAGATTTCAATATGCCAAGGAAACAAGCACCTTTTGTGACACATTTTGAGTAATTGGTACCCTGGATTGAGGTTGATAGGGATATTAGCCTAGTGAGTAAGATGGTTATTTAATTGTTGCCTATTTAGATGCTTTTTTTAGTCATTTTTGAGCTATTTTGAGTAGTTTAAAAGATTATTGACTAGTTCTAGATCTCCTATCCTAGAGGTAATGCTACTGTCCAAGGTTTAACACTATTCTCTAGTGCTAGTGTCCTTTTGTAGTGCTAATGTCTATTGTTGATGACTCTTTGGAGTTTTTGATTTTCTATTTGCTATTGTATAGTTTGGATATTTACTTGGCATGTTTACCTAATGTATCTTCTACTTTTTGGTGTGTTTTTTAGGGTAAGGTGTGGATGAGAGAGTTGTATAGAGGCTAGGTTATGGAGACACTAAGGATGTTACCATTATCAGTTGATGAGCATGTTGTGATGGATAGGGTTGATACGTATCTAATTACCACCTTATGTGAGAGGTGGAATTATGATACTTGTATATTATAGCTTCTTATTGGGGAGATTACTATAAATTTAGAGGATGTATACTAAATTTTTCTTTTGTCAATTAGTGGGCAACATGTGACATTGTAGGATGATATGAGTGCAGATGCCATTGATCAAGCATCTAGATAATTTATTGGGGTGCCTCTAGGAGTACATCACTAAGGTAGTGATGGCAATGTGCTTTTGGTAGTGATTGTGAAATTTAGTTTCACGTGCTTATAGAAATGGTTAGTTGTGTTGTTGGCATCATTTTTTGTAGTGGATGGCAATGGAGTGTCTATTGTCTATAGGATGCACAAGGTGGTTGACAGTATTGAGATGTATGATATAATGTTCTTGTGGGGTAGGAATATGCTTGCCCACTTGTACAAGGATTTGTATAGATTTAATCAAGATTCATTTAATAGTGGTATGGATGTGGCCACATTATTACATTGTTGGGCATATGATCACATAACAATTATGTGACCTATTGGGTTACTAAGGGTGAGTTGAGCATATCGAAAACTATTATAGAGTGATGGATGAATGAGTTATCTATTAGATCCTATGGGATATATCACTATAGGAGGGTTATAGATAGGTTGATGTCCCATGATATCATATGGAAGCCATATAGATGATTCTCAGGATGGCCTGAGGATGGAGAGTAGCTACAGTATATTAGGGTTAGTTATTGGTTACATGATCAATGGCCTAGAGTTTATGAGTGATTTTAGTATGATCACATAACAAGGTGTCTTGGAGTTCAACAAGATGTTCCTCCTACAACATGGGTATGGTTGAGGAGTACATAGGAACCAATGAGAGTAGGGGCTCATGTAAGACTTAATAAGGTTGAGTTGGCACCTTTACTTATGAATGCACAAGATGCTATTAAAGATGTTCTTAATGTGGATGATGTGGGATGTACTGAGGGATATACTACATGGTGGGATAAATAATGATGGGTTCCATTATACCCCATGAATATAGTGGATATTCCTATGTATGAGGATTTGGAGTTGATCTAGATGATGGGAGGTAGTCAGTAATTGTATTTGAATTGCTTCTATGTTTGTGCTTGAGTTTGTATTTTGAAAGTAAAAATATAATGTAGTGTTGTCCTACTTATATGTGTAGGTGGAGTGGAAGGTGATTAGGATGAGGCACTTATTAGGGTGGGGAGGGGAGATAAAGAGTTCTAGGAGACTATCATTGAGTCAATACTTTATGAGTTGACATGACATGCTTTCAATTATGTCATGGAGGAGGTTTTAATAGAGAGAGCTATAGTTATAGTTGGTGTATATGCTCATTTATTTGACCAAGCTACTATAGCTATAAATACATATTTTAGGGTAGTGGGAGAGAGGGATGAGATTAGAGCAGAGCTAGATAGGCATAAGATGCCTCCTCCTGATTGTGGTATGGTGAGCATGAAGATTGTAGATGACTATATGGATCTTCAATGATGATATGTAGATTTGTGTGAGGAGCATGGTTAGTTGTTGGAGTGGGATAGTTGACATAAGAGGCATTCAAGAGCTTAAGGAGGTGTAAGGTTATCAAGTGCTAGATAGGATTATGGGACTAATAGTAGAGAGTGAGACTGAGAGTGAGGGCATGACCCCTATTCATGATTGATTATATTTTGACATGATGTCTATGTTTTGAAAACTTCATGATATATATATATATATATATATACACACACACACACACACACACATATATATATACATATACATATATATGTGTGTGTGTATATATATATATATATGTATATATATATATATATACACACACACACACACATATACATATATATATACATACATATATATATGCATATATACATATATATACATATACATATACACACACACATATATATATATATACATACATATACATACATACATACATACATATATATATATATATATATATATATATATATAGAGAGAGAGAGAGAGAGAGAGAGAGATGCTAGTTTACTTTTTGAACTCATGTGTATTCATGCTATGGATTCTAAAATATGTTGGTATATGGATTGTAAGTGGTTTATTTTAGAAATGGTTGATCTAGTATTGATTATAAATTTGTATATGCTTGGTAAATGGTACTTGGGATATGGGATTTGATGCTTTGATATGTTGTTATGCTACGCTTATTGAATTGGAACTATAAGCATATGGAAGCAAAAATTTATTTGTTTTTAGTAATTGGTAAACTTATTTAGATGAATTTGAATTAATTTTTGAGATTGATAAAGTAGTTGGATAAATTTTAGTAATATTTGAATATGTTTGATTTGGTTTGATTGGTAAAGTAATTAGATAAGCTTGATTTGGTAATATCTATACTTTGATAGTCTATTTTTGGCTAGGATGGCTATCTAGGATTAGGAATGTTAGTTGTTAGTAGGAGGGGAAAGTAAGATATCACTATGTACATATTACCTCACAAGAGTGGCTCAAGAATATAAAAGTTATCTAGACCTTTGGCTTTATCATTGCCCTATTAAGTGAAATTATGAAATGATGTTAAACTAAATGTATATTGTATCACACTGTGATATATCATTATCTAAACCCTATTGGCCACATGAACAAGTGCCCATACTACTCATGCTATGTAAAAATGTACTCTATAGCTGATACTATCTATTATGAATAAGGTTCATCTATTTGTAACTAAATACCATGTGGCCTCTACTATGATGTATATGAATGTGCAGTATGTTAAGATGGATCTAAAACATATGTTGAAGGCTCATTTAATCTTAATCATAATGGGTTGTTACATGAAATAGGACCCTAAAAACTCATTTTTAATGAATATATCTCTAGAATAGTACTCAATAATGTGGGTTCAACTAATTTTAATCATAATGGATTTCTATGTGAGATAGGACCCTAAAACCACAATTGTAAAAAATATCTCTCTGGAGCAATACTCTGCTATGGTGCTTGTGACTTTGCTAGATATGTATATGGAATTGCAACATGTATACCATAGACTATACTACTATATGTGGTCTATTTTTGTTATACTAGTTTCCAAATTTTATGGATAGTTAGAATAAGATATATCCTATGAGATTCTATCCTAAAACCTGCATTGCACTCATGATGAGTTATCGATGATTATTGTAAAGGAATGTCTTGTGATTAATTAAATCATAGGGGAATGAGATCTAGGGTTCCATAATGGAGGAGATCTCTGTTCCCTCTATGTGAATGTGATAATGCCCTAATCAACATATCTATTAATGTAATCTTTGAGTCCATAATAATTACCATCATTGTGTCCTTGGATATGATGATAATTATAAAAGGGTTGATGTGGTTTTCAATGTAAGAGATGTTTCTCTCATTGGCAAATAAAAGGTAATGTGATTAACATCTTATCTAGTAGTGTTAATAATATGATAGATGGGCTATCCCACTCTAAATCAAACTATAGTGTTGCTTTATTATTGTTTTCTATAGTGCATAACATAGGTTATGTTCTTAAAAACTTTCTCTTTGTTCTTGATTGGTTGTTTTTCTAGTTGTAGTCTCTTATCTTGTCTAAGACATGGTGGATGGTGAGTGGTAGGAGTTGTATCTAAAGATGTTATTATGATGTCTAGAGTGATATGAACAACTGAATCTACCTCAATTAATCCCATTTTATTTTTGAAATATGGAGTTGTGTAATAAAAATGTTTGAAACAAGGCTCTTTTTGATATAGTATATGCTTGAGGATAGGTTGGCGAAGGTCCTTAATAAAGATATGCTAAATCTATAGATCTATTGGTTTGTATATCAATATTAAGAAATAAGCCTTGAATCTTAAGAAATATACTCACTAACTAGATTTGAAGAATTATGTAGTGTGGCAAGTTTCTCATATGCAACATGAGGGCCCATGTTGACAATGTATTTTTTGAGAAATGCCTCTTCTAAGTCATCATATGTGTGTAATGAATTGATAAGGAGTAGATGAAAGAACTAATTTTATGCTTCCCCCACTATTATCTACTAAAATAACTTAAGTAGAATCAAAGGACTTGCATGAGGTGGTATATCCTTTCCATATCCCTAAAGATGTATGAATGGATCTCCATTTCCATCAGTGTGAGGTAATGATGGTGTCTATAAATTCTTAGTCAATGCAGCTTTTATGAATGTCTTTAGAATAGGGTTACCATGTAGATCATTGGCATACATCCAAGATTTATAAGCTTTATTTTCTAAGGTTATGAGATGTACTTGGTGTTTTAGTTCACCAATTTCATGCATCAAAGAGATGATCTCCTAGGATGGTGCATTAGTATCTTGAAGTGGTTCATTTAATCATTATATTTGATTATTAATTTTAACCATGGGAATACTACATTTATAAATTGGATCATAAAGAGGGGATGTGCTCACTTGAACCATAAGATTAATGGTAGCTTGGACCTTACTAGAGGTATGTGGGTTACCATTCTCTTTAGGTGAGGAGTGAGAGTTGGGTTCTACTATAGTGAGGGGTGGTTTGCGAGATTCGTTAGTATGTTTATGTTTTAGTAAATCACATTCTAATTTAGTATAATATGTGATATTAACATTAACATATTCATTATTAGATATAATATCATTCATATAAGTAGAAGAAACATTTTGACATACATGAGATTTGAGAGGACTGAGAGAAGGGTTAGAAACATGAGATGCATTTTCTTCTTCAATATATGCATAGTAGTCATCATTATTCCATGCATTGTCACATTCTAAATTTTGTTCATTTGAAATAGTAGAGTTTGAGGTATAATTTTCATATTCACTTTCATTCTCATATTAATTTACATGTTCAATATCATATTAATTATCACTTCCATCAATACTAGGGAGAGGTGTAAGAGAAAGAGTTAATTTATTTATAATATGAAATAAGTTATCATTGGAATTTAGAATATCATGTTTATCTATGCTATCCATAGATGGAGTATATGAATTCTATTCATTTTCAACATGAGAACTTAGAGTAGAAGATTTATCATTTGAATATTCTTTTGAAAGAGTAGAGTTAGGAACACATAATGCATCATTTGAACTATGCTTTGGTAATTTGATTATATTACATTTATATTGTTGTATGTTTAACATAGTAGTAGCAAAAGCGAGAGAGATATTAGGTTTGTATTGAATCAAATCATCACAAATAAGAGGTTCACTTGGAATTACATGACTAAATTGTGCATTTGGTGCATTTTGCCTAGGAGAATGAGGTGAGACGTATATTTCCCATTTATCAAAATTATTTTCATGAGAAGAAGTAATAAAAGAGATGGGTTTAAGAGAAAAAGATTGATTTATTTGTGATTCACCCTTATCATTACATATATCATCATTACCTTCATTACAACAATATTCATTATCTTCACTATAAATGAAATCATATTATATATTTTTAGCTAATGTGAAATTTTGCAAATTTGTCTAATCATTGTCATAATTGTAAGAAAATTTTAGAAATTGATCTATGGGATGAGAAGGAGGAATTTCCTTTATGGCCATTTTATCACCAAAGAGAATTTTTTAAATTAATATAAAGCAAATAAATGCACAAAGAACTACTAACATTGAATTTTGAAAATTACTTTTGATAACCTACATAATTTGCAATAATTTCAAATTATTTTTCTAAAAATTATAAGGGAAGGAAATTTGAGGTTTGAGGACCTAGTTTTTGAAATCTAAGGGTTTGAACTAGGGTTTTAGAATTTTTGAAAATTATGCAATAATTTTTAATTATAAAAATTGTTTGAAATAAGATAAATGCACAAAAAATTATACAAAAATTAGAATTTTGGAAATTAAATTTTTGCACAAGAAACTACTAATTTTGAAAGTTTGAAATAATAAGTCAAGTTCACCAAATGTTTTATTCTTTTAAGATATTAGATTTTTAATTCTTAAGTAATAAAGGTCTAAAATAAGGGGAGAATTCTAGTTTGATGTAGTGAAATATAGGTTTTTTCCAATTTGGTAAACTTAATTCGCATGGGAAAGAGAAGACAAAGAAAGATTAACTTAGCTTATTTTGGGTTGAATCGGATGATGCAAAATCTAGGAATCACTATGTAGGGATGGTAAAATATCATAAATAGGACCCAAAAATTTGTTTATAGATTGGATATGAGTGACAAACTTAGGATACCCTGCTACTTGGCATTGTATTCCACTTTAGGCATTATTTTCCACTTCCAATGATGTCTTAGTGGTTTGGATTTTTTGGGTTCTACTTGGCATCCTTTTGACACTCTATCAGGGAAATATTTAATCTTGAGACTGTACATAGGTAACTATGTGTCAAATTCTATCTTTCATACCTATATTAGCCTATATACATAAAAATTAAAAAATAAATCAAAGCGCAAGGGGGGTAAAATTTGGTTGTAGGAAGAATGATCACATAACAATAACCCCTGTTGTTATGACTATTGCCTACATTAACACTCATTCCAAGGGATTCATATCTGATGTAGTTATCCCTTAGGGAATGTGCATGATCAACATGCATGATTGATACAAGAATGAATTTCACCTAATCCCTTCCTTAATCAATCATGTGAATCTATGTGTGATGTAGAGAAGCTGAGCTATACTATTGATTGATTTTATTAAGTCTTATGTGCCAAAATAATAAGTGCTAGATATAAAATGCCTTGTGTAATCCTTTATATAGGAGACTCTTATTTCAAATTTGGGAGATATTATTACATTTGGATAACATTATAAAACTTATAAATGAATTAAAAAATAGGGTTAAGACTCATCCTATAAAAGAAACTAACCATTAGAACCAAAATTTTGCTTAGACAATAGTGTCAAAAACTAGACACCCTAGGTTTTTAGTTTTGTAGTCCTATTTTGGTTTTATTGTCTAGAGGATGTGGGAACTAGGGGATGGGTCTAGACCTAAAATATGTTTTTGGGCCTGAAAGGGTTAAGTCTAGAATGCTATGGATGTTTGAGAATAAGCATAAAGATGTCTAGGGGATCTAAAAAGACCAAGATAAGTCAAATGAGAGGACATGGCTAAATGTAAATAAAAGTTCATATTCTCTAGTTTTGGTATCCTATGAAAGGACCATGAAAATACATAATATGTGTGTTTTCTTGACCAATTTAGGGTGTATAAAAATATCCAAAGCAAAGGATACATTTAGTGACATCTAAACCACTAAAGTGTCCCCCACAGATTCCATCATTTGTTTCCTTGATCACATAAGAAGCTTCATGACTATGCAGACAATGGATAATGAGGTAATAAAAGACACACTTGTAAAGGATTCCCCCTACTATGGTGTAATGAGAGGTACTTTGAACAAAGTCTCTTTAGGCACTCCTAGAGAGATTGGGTGGAATAATGTTGAGGTTGAGGTAGTTGAAGATTTTCTCATGCCATATATCAGTTGGAGATGCTTACACACTGCAAATGATAAGAAGATCAAAGTAGATATAATATGGCTTGATAAAACAATGGATGGTAAAAAAATTTAGACTTAGTAGGTTGAGATGGGATTTTGGAAGCAATAAAAACCATTATATTTACAAACCTATTGGTAGATTGAAAAATTGACTAGATAAGGTAATTATTGAATGATGCTAAGAGTACATATATGAGTTTATACTTTTATAAGACATAATTATTACATTGGTATGATATATTGACATAATTAACCAAAAGTTTAGAATCACTAAAGACACTGATGGCTTTAATTCCCAAGGCTAGAGCAGTTTGGAGACCTATAACAAGGGCTTCATCTTAGCCACATTATTGGTGAATTCAAAGTCAAGTTTAAAAGAAAAAGGAAGAGGTTTACAATTAAAGGGAATGAGAATAAATCTATCACCCCTAAAAGACTAGCATTTATATCTATCAAAGAACATGGTCATTTGGTAGGTGGGTTCCTCTTGTGAAAGAGTTGTAATGGACTCATATGGAAATGCAAGAAGAATTGGTTAGTTGTCTAGTAAAGGAGATTCAGCCAATTAGTCTATAATGACTTACCCTTTTATTGACTTTTGATAAAGGAAATCAAGATCAAACATAGCTAATATCATGAGCCACTTAGCCATATGCTTGTTTTGGTATGGTTTAGAGTGCATGTAATTGAATGGGTCAGTGTTAGTGATGACATAGGTTTTGTGATTAAGAATGTAATGATTAATTTTAGAAGCCACAAAGACTAAGGTGAGCTAAAGTTTCTTAGGATGTTTATATTGAGTTTCATATTCTATAAGTGTTCAACTTATGTAGTAGACAATTTTCTCTTTGTTTTTTTCGTCATGATGAGTGAGCATTTCCCCTAGGGAATGGTCAGTGGTAGAGATGTAAAGGTAAAAAGGTTGGCCCTATTTATGAGGGGTAAGAATGGGTGGAGAAATAATGTATTATTTGAGTGATTAAAAGGATTTTTAGTGGTCATTGGTCCACTCAAAAGATGTATCTTTCTTAAGAAGGTGAAATATTTGACATCTTTCTGATAATTGAGAGATAAAATGATGAGTTGGTCAATGCTAGGCAAAGGGAAATCATCCTTTGGGAAATCAAGGTTAAGGTCATGAAATTTGATACAGAGGTGAAGTACCCCTATGGTTTTAGTGATGGGAATGATGTTATAAACCCATTGAGGATAATCAATGGGTTAGATAAAGTCTATAGACAAAAAAATCAAAATCTCTTCTTTACCTAGAAGGGCGATGTGAAGGTGCATCCTACATATATTTTACCAAATAGGCTTAGCATTAGTATGGGTGAAAATGTTATAGAGGGATATGGAAGGATATATTATAGGCATGTCCTAATAAGACCAAGTAAAAGATATGATATAGTCATGAAGGAAAGAAGGATAATCTTTCTGCTTCATGGAATCTAAGGATTGACTAATCTTAACAATGTGAGGGTTATATTGAGTACTCAAGTTGACATTTATATTGGATTCATTCAACATTGTTTGGTTCTTAGGAAGAATTGATTTATGGATAGAATAATCTCCTACATCAATTTAGGTGAGAATGGAATCATCATCCTAACGTTGGATGGTTTTGATAGTAAGAGAATCAATTTCTACCATTTCAAGATGGATGAGAGGAAGAATTTTAGTTCAACTATATTTTTGATAAGTTAGGGGGCCCAAACTAATAGTATTGATAAAAAATTAGATGAAATGATATCAAAATCCTTTGACTTATAAGGATATGGGCCTGATGAGGAAGGGATATCCTCATTGATGGTGGTGATAGGTTTAGGTGAGGTGGTTGGTTCTTCTTGTAATAAAAACCCAAGACCAAATAACTCATGAGGATTTTGGGTTTTGATTATGGGTAACTCATGAGGTACATGCTCATAAAAACATAGGCTAAATCCCTTCTAAGAACACTTATGAAGGTATAGCTTGGAAAATACTAATTTGTCAAGATAGGAGAAGTTAGAAGTGAATAGTCAGGTGAAGGAGGTATTAGTGCAAGTAAGAAGTGGATGATCAATTCCCCCATAGATTAAGTTAGTTTGATGGTTGGTAGTCCTGAAAGGGGTAATGGCTCCAATATTGGGGTCATAAATAGGATCATGGGTGAGGTTCCCATACTCTTAAGGTGTAGGGAAAGCATTCAAATATAGAAGATGATACTCCCCTAATGAGAGATATTAGAATGTGGGTTCTAAAGGGTCCTCTATGGGGATTTGGTAAGAATGGATAGATGAGCTAGTTGAAGCTTCATCGATGGTAAGGGTGTAGGTATTTTTGGTTTTGATTGCTGAGGTGGATGAAGGAGGAATAATAATATCATTGGGTTGATATGTCATGTTGCATGAGGCAAAAGGACTAGGGTTAGCTTTTATGCTAACAAGTTTACCTTTGTGTTCAAATTTGACACATTGGTGTAAGGTATAAGGGACACAACTCATGGCATGGATCCAAGGGAATCTAGGTAAAATTTTGTATTGTAAGTTTCCCTATACAATGTAAAAGAGTTTAGGAATGGTGGGAGGTCACAATTGAAGTGGAGGATAACTATCCCTAAGGTATTAGCCCTAATGTCATTAAAAGAGTGAAGGATCACTACAATTTTTGACATGATAATCTTAGGAAATTGAAGTTGTTCAAAGGCATGAGAGGAGATAATGTTGATGTTATCTCTTCCACCAATAATCAAATTTTTTATGTGGGTTTGATTGGTATATCTAGAAATGAAGAGGGGATGATTAACATCTTTAGCATGGACAAAAGGTATTTCCAAATCTTGGAAGGTGACAAAGGTAGAAAGTTAAAGGGACTTGACAAAGGATGAAAAGGTTGAGGATCTTCTAGTTGAATTTATATAGATTTCAAATCCTCTATTAATGCTTGGTGATGATGGGGTGAGCTATTGATTAGTTCATATAGGCTCATCTTCACTAGTGTTTAGTGAAGTTATTTTAACACTACTCACTTGATGGTTTCAAAAGGGTTGGAAGGAGAGGCACCTAAAATAGATATTTTGGGTTTTGGAAAAGGTGATGGTGCTTGGTTTCAATTGGAATGTTGAGGGGTATAAGGGTAGGTCCATGGTATGGAAACTTTTTTTTCTTATCTTTCTATTGGGCCCAAGATTCGGTAACCATATGAATAGTGTGGATAAAGGGAGGCGTTGGGATAGATGGTTACTTTATTTTTTATTGTTAAGACTTTGGTTAAATTCAAAAAATCAAGTACATAAGTGTGCCTTTACTCTGTTAACCCTTTTACAATGCAAACATGGATTTATATAGTTTTTACCAATGACTGGTAAAAACAACTAATCCTATAACCAACTAAGTATGGGAAAGCAACCCATAAGGTAGTTATAATTAATAAATATAAAACATTAAAACTACCTAAAAATTAATCTAAGTAAGTTTATTTTATGGGGGTGTCTTTACTAAAAGATGCATGCCCCGTTTACAATAACTATTTATTATCTACCAAAAATCTAACCTAATGTTAAAACTTTGGAACAAGTCCTAACAAACCCCCCTATGATATAAAGTCAGGTCTTTGGACACATACCAAGCTTTTTTTTGAATTTTTCAAATTTGATTATGTCAAGGGGTTTGTGAAGATATCAGCTGTCTATTCGGTAGTTGGGCAATATATTAGATCAAGAGTTTTCTTTGCCACCAACATTCACAGATAATGGTATTTGACATCCATATGTTTTGTTTTGGCATGAAACACTTGATTCTTGGACATCTTGATTGCACTCTGATTATCAATGTATAACTGTGTAGGAGCAAACTGAGAAACTTAAAGATCTTCAAGAATATGACGAAGGTAAACAATTTCTCTGGAAGCATCCCATGTTGCAATATACTCTAATTTTTCTGATGATTTTGCCACTGTATCCTACTTCTTACAACACCAAGTAATGTTAGCTGAACCCATATTCATAGTGTATCATGTGGTTGACACTCTCTCATCCACACATCCACCAAAATCTGCATCACACTATCTAACAAGTTTGAAGTTCTTGTTGTGGTGGTATTCAAGGCCATATGTTTTCATTCCCTAAAGGTAATGAAGTACTCATTTTGATACATGCCAATGAATTTCTCTAGGCTCATGCATAAACCTAGATAAAATTATAATTGAAAATGAAATATCAGGCCTGATAGTCATCAAGTATATCAAAAATCCCACCAATTTTCTATATGTGGTGCCATCAAAAAAGGCACTACTATCATCCTTATACAATTTAAAATTACTTTCCATGGGACTGAGGGTAGGTTTGCAATCACTCATGCCAAACCTCTCTAATAACTCAAAAATATACTTAGTTTGTGAAATGAAAATACTATGCTCTTTCTGAGTTACCTCTATGCCTAGATAGTAGTGAAGAAGTCCAAGATCTATCATCTCAAACCCATCTTTTAATTCCTTCTTCATAGAGTTGTTATGGTTTTCATCATTACCTGTAATAAACAAGTCATCTACATAGAGAACAAGTATCACCATTTTCTTACCCTGCACTTGAAAATAGAGAGTATCATCAAATTCACTATGATGAAAACCAATGGATTTCAAGTATGAATCCATTTTCTCATACCAAGCCCTAGGTGCTTGTTTGAGCCCATACAAAGCTTTTATCAATTTACATACTTTGTGTTCAACACCCACCTGTTCAAAACCCTGAGGTTGTTTCATATAGACTTCTTATAAATCACCATTTAAAAAGGCACTTTTAACATCCAATTGATGTACTTTCTAACTATTTTGTGCTACTAAGGCATGTACCATATGAATAGTATGCCATTTGGTAGTTGGTGCAAATGTTTCCTCATAGTCAATACCTTCTTATTACGCATATCCTTTTGCAACAAGTCATGCCTTATGTTTATCAATGGAGCCATCTAATTTATACTTACTCCTATAAACTAATTTACATCTGATGGGTTTAACATGTGGAGGAGGATCAACTAAAAGCCATGTATTATTGTTAAGTATGGAATCCTACTCACATTTCATTGCCTGTTTCCAAACATGTTCAGTAGATGCCTCCTCAAAAGTGGATGGCTTAGTGGAAGAAGTAGTAACAACCATAGCATAGTTTACCTATTTTCAAGAATTCTTGGGCCCTATTAAACCAACTTCATTTGCTGTCAAGTTAGAAAAAGTATTTTGAGCCCATTTTGGATACTTAGACAAATTATTCAAATTAGGGACTCTAGAATTCTCATCATGTGCATCATTTGAAGGGGGACTTAGAGAATTTTCAACAATTTATAACTCATCAACCAATGAACTTGTAGATGAAGGAGAGGAAAGTGAATGAATTTGAGTCTCATACCATAACTTCAAAGAGTTATCCCCATTATTCAAACCCTTATCTCTTTTTTTACTTTTCCTCTCTAATCTATCAAGTTGAAAATCAATTTCTGCAGTGTTCATAGTCCCAAACTCATCAAGTATTACATCTCGACTCACTATGAATTTGCTTGAATCCTGTGCAAGCAAACAAAACCACTTTTTATCTTCAGAATAACCAAGAAAGATGCATTTTTGACTTCATGGTTCTAACTTAGTTCTATTTTTAGTAGGATCCAAAGCAAAATAAAGGCATCCAAACACTTTCAAGTGTTTAACTTTTGGTTTAAATCCATACCATGCCTCATATGGATTTTGACCCAAAATTACAACTATGGGGGACTTGTTTCTCAAATACACTGCAAAACTAATGGTTTCAGCCCAAAACTTATCATCAAGCTGTTTATAGTGCAACATGGCACATGCTATGCCCTCTAAAGTTTTATTCATCCATTCATATACTCCATTTTGTTGTGGAGTATAAGCATTACTATATTGTCGATGAATACCATGTTCTCAACAATAATCTAAAAATTCATTAGAGGTATACTCACCTTCATTATCTAAATGAAGAGTGGCCAAATGTGAACCTATTTTTATTTTGACTAAGTGTAACCAATCAACAAACTTAGCAAAAATTTTAGATTTGTTTTTCATAAAGAATACCCAAGTCATCCTATAAAAGTCATCAATAAACAAGACAAAGTATCTACACCCACAAATGGATGACTTTTTCATGTCACATACATCACTATGAACTAATTGTAAACATCTGTTATCTCTCCAAGGTGACTGTTTAGGAAATTTTTCTTGATTTTGTTTGCCCAAAACACATGACTCACAAAGAATACTATCTTTGTGAAAAGTGGGCAACCCATTCACCATACCATATCTCTACAAATACACTAATGAGTGAATATTCAAATGTCCATAGTAGAGATGCCATAACCATTATGTAGACATAGTACATGTACCTATGTCAACAATTTCCTCATGTTTTATATTGGGAAGAAGCACCCTACAATGCAATCTAACCAAGTTTCCATCTTCATATCCTATATACATTATTTTATAATCATCCTTCACTGAATTGATGTAAATAAGCCCATTTTCAAGCACAATATGATAACCTTTCTTTCAAATAGTTGCAAAATAAAGTAAGTGTTTCTTCAATGTGGGAACATACCAAACATCCTCCAAGTATTTGATAGACCCATCAGGAAGAAGAATCTGAATAGATCCAAGTCCTAGTGGTGTATGCATAGACTTATCTGCTAAGGCAACTGGAGAGAGAGAAGCTTCTTTATAAGACCAAAAGAAATCTCTCCTAAATGTCATGTGTTTGGTTGCTCCTATGTCTAAAACCCATACATCTATGAGCTCATCTCTAGCCTCATATTCAATATAATCAATGTGCCTCAAAGTAGTGAATGCAGATTCATGGGAAACATTACTAGATTCATCATAGTCATGATCGACATATTGATCAGAGTTAGTCTTAGTTGCTTTTTGTGGCCTCTAAATTTTATCAGAAGGAATCCTACATTGTGAGGCAATGTGACCAAAATTTCCACATCTATGACACTGAATGTCTGATCTACCTCGACCTCTAACCCTATATGAGTTGTGACCATGTCCATGATCACTTGATTCATGTGAATGTGATTGATTAGATTATTGATTATTTGAATGACCCCTACATCTATTTTGATATTTGCCTCCTCTATAACCTCAATCCCCTCTATAACTATTTTCTCTATTGTTTTGATACCTAGATGAAGATGAACTAGGCTTTGACTCTAAAACATGGGCTTCTTTGGTTTTCTTAGATTTCTTGGGTAGAGAGAGGTCATGTTGGATGAGAAACTCAACTAACCTATCAAAGGTGATGCATGTGATCTTGTTAGAGACATGAAACATTTCAACAAAATTCCTATAGGACCTTGGTAGTCCTTTCAAAGTAGCAGTAACTATGAGGTCATCATCTAGTTTTCCAAAACCAGCCTTAGTGTACTCAATAGTGATATTTTTCAACTTAGACATATATTCTCCCATATCCCCATATTCATCTAATGACAAAGTAAACAACTTCATATGAATATCTATCTTCTTATGCTTAGGTTTCTTATCATATAAATCTGACAATGTTTTCCATGCAGTGTAACTATGAGGAGAATTTTCAATATGAACATAAGTATCATGAGTAAAATAGCATTTAATCAAAGCTAAGGCCTTAGAATCACACAAATTGAATATATCTAATTTAGCCTGTTCTATTGGCAATGTGGGATTTTCATTCTTAACAATATCCCATAACTCATTAAAAACTAGTGAAGCCTCCATCAATCATTTCCAATCTGAATAATTGGAAATTGTTAATCTATCACCATTTGAAAGCAAATTTTGAATTTTCAGCATCTTGAAATGAAAGCAAGTGTAGTAGAGAAATGTGTGACAAAATGCAAAAGAAATGAAACAAATATCACACTCACTGCACAAGACACTACTTCTACGGGGTTTTGCACTTAGCCTCCGTGTAGAGCGCAAAATAGAAACAAGTATTTTTGATGGTTTTTGCACTTAACCTTACCAAAAATCAATGATTACACCCTTATTTCACCAAATTACAACCTTATTCCACCAATTACACCCTTATCTCACCATAACAATGCAAAATAAATATGATTGAATTCCCCCTTTTTCAATTTTTAAAATAACACAATACAATAAGTATGTGTTTTACAATATTTAGATTTAAAAGGGAATATTCCTTTTTCAAGAAAGCATATTCCAAAGCTAAAAAAAATTTCTCCAAAAAGAAGGGATTTGAACCCTTGACCTCCTCCTTTACAAACTTCTTACAAATAAGCTTAACCAATTGCTCTAAGAGCATTTTCAGAACATTATACTCAAAAATTTCTACTTATACCAGATTTTTGTGTATGAGGGAAAAAAATTACATGTGAGTAAATAAATTCAATTTTTTTCCCTTTTACAGCCTTCTCTTCCAAGCTTCTCCCATGGGACCTAGTCACAGAAAATTTTATGAAAACCAAACTTTAGAAATATAAAAAAAAAATCCAATTTTATACCTGTGACATGCTTGCCTGGGATGCCATGGCTGTTGTTGGAAGTTTCTATTCACCTGCCCTCTCTCTCTCTCAGGCCGTAAAAATCCATACAAACATGATAAAATAAATTTTAACTAATTTTTGGCAAATTTTCTGAGGTATATTTTTAGGGAATGAGATCAAAATGAAGCAGGGCATTGAAAGGTCGTACAACAGGCTGTACAAGTTTTAAAAATTCCTAGATTTTCAATTTAAATGCAAAAATAGGGGTTTAATACCATTTGATCAAGATTGGCAGGTGTTTTAGCTTTTAAGAGACCTGAGAATGAATGGAAATAACAAATGTAGCCATGAATGGAAATTTTTAGAGGTTTTCAACAAGAAACAAACCATATAAATCTAGTTTTTGCTAAAAAATAATGAATTTAATAACATTTAAATGCTAAAAATTCATTTTTATGCCAAATTTGGAGTTTGAACATAGGAAAATGGAGTATCAAACGGCCAAAATGACCAGACTATGGTATATGGAAAATATACAGGTTTAAATGTAAATAATATTTGAAAAATTAAAGTAATTTAATAATTTTTCAAAATATTTAAACCAATACTATATGGCATACCTTATTTAATGCCAAATGATATCACGTGAATTGATTTTTCACCTTTCTCCTTTGAATTCACCAAGCTCCCAAAATAACCATGCTCTGATACCACTAATAACTCCTGAACCAAAATAGGTTGAACCTTGTCCCCGCTTAGTGTGAGTGCACAAGTGTTTTATTAAATTTAAAAAAATCAAGTACATAAGGGTGCCTTTACTCCATTAACCCTTTTACAATGCAAACATGGATTTATATAGTTTTTAACAATGACTGGTAAAAACAACTAATCTTATAACCAACTAAATATGGGAAAACAGCCCATAAGGTAGTTCTAATTAATAAATATAGAACATTAAAACTACCTAAAAATTAATCTAAGTAAGTTTATTTTATGGGGGTGACTTTACTAAAAGATGCATGCCCCATTTACAATAATTATTTAATATCTACCAAAAATCTAACCTAATGTTAAGACTTTGGAACAAGTCCTAACACCTCCTCACTTTCAACTGAGAGTGGAGGAGTAGGTAAATGTTGGATGGGTTTATTTGGTGGTAGGGTTGGCAATGGGCTCAAGGGAGGTTCATCTGATAAGAGATCATCCTCATCCCATAAGCTATGGATAAGTGTTTGGAGACCTTTACAATTCTCTGTATCATATTTAGGAGTCCTATGGTATGATAAAATCAAATTTTAATTTATCCATGATGGTTTAAGATGTGAAGGGTCAAAAGGTTTTATAGGTGCTAAGGTTAAACAAGAGTTTTACAAAAAACTTTGTATAATTGTTGAATAATATTTGATCAAAGGTGATGAAGGTGTTGGGTTATTGATTGTAGGAGTGGGAGCCTTTTTAAGAGTAGGCTTTATAGTGGAAATTGGAGGTGGTGGAATGGTTTTGGTGGGTGGTTTTGGTTTGGATTGTTTGGTTGTGGTTATTTTGATGGTGTAAGATTTAGAGGTGGAGGGTGAAGGTTTGGTGATAGGTGAGAAGGTAGAGGTAGATGTTAGCTAAGAATGATGGATATTTTGATGATTTGGTAGTAGGTGTGGGTAGAGTAAAAGGAGAAGGTTTACTAGATGAGGAATAGGTAATATAGATAGTAGAGGGATGGGGTCCCAAGATAGAAGGTAAGTGTGAAGGATGTGGTATGGGTCTAGTTCAAGGTGGGAGCTTGGTTGGCTCTACCTTATTAGTTGGTTTGGTTGGGATTTTCTTTAGTGGACCAAAAGGGGTTAATTTCAACTTTAAAGTTGGGTGATCTAGGCTAGGTGTAGGAATTATTTCTAGGTTGTTGATGGGTTTGGTTAAAAAGGCTTAAGGTGATTTAATAAATTTAGGTGGAGGTGGCTTGGATGGTCTCCCTATGGTTTTGGATAAAGAAGTGTTTAAGGATGGGGTTGAGGTAATGATAGGTTTTATCATGGATGAAAGTGAGGTTGAATGTTCTTGTTTGTTTTGTTAAGGGAGCCAAAGATGATGCTAGAAAGTGTCTCTATCTAGGTTGGGTTGAGAAGTAAAATCTAGATTTTAGACTAATCTAAAAAAAGGCTTGTAAACTAGTTTGATTCTTTGGTCATTGCTTTCAAAAGTTAAACCCATGGGTGGAGGTGAGGGGATAGTTTATTCACCTTTGTTCTTGATGGGAGGTTGCAAGGTTTGGGAGTAAGTCTCCTCCATGGAAGGCTTAGGTAAGATGATATCTTATTTTGGGATGTTTTATAAAGAGAGAATGGGTGGCTCTAAGATAGAGGAGGAAGGTTTTATGTCCTCAAATTAAGGGATGGAAATGGTTGTTTCCTTTGTTTGGATATCCAAAGGAATGGTAAGTAATTCAACCAATTTAGTAGGTGGATTAGGTGAAGAGGTAGTTGGAGCAATGGTTGCATCCTTTGGTATTTCTATTAAAGGAGATGAGGATGGGTCCATGGTACTATCAAGCAAAGAAAGAGGAGTGGTAGCTTCCTTTGGTTGAATGTTTAAAGGAATAGAGGGTAGGTCCACCACTTCAATGAGTGGAATGGATTAAGGGGTAGATGAGGTAATGTTATCCTCAATGATAGGTTCACTAATAAATACATTAACCATATGGACCTCATGAGTGTGAGATGATTCTGGTTTATTGTCATCATAGTTGGTGGAAGGGGCATGGTTGGGAAAAGGTTTATGAAAGATGTCAAGGGACTGATTTGGAGGTGCATTGGGATTATCAAACATGAGTACTCCCTTATCAATCATGTTTTACACAATGGTATTAAAGGTGTTACATCTACTAACATCATGTCTAATGATGTGGTGGAAAGCACAAACATCATTCTCATTATACCAACTAGGTATAGGGCAAGAGGCATCAAATGTTTGGGGAGGTATTATTAGAGGAAGTTATATGATGTTTGTTTTGAGTATTTTATCCAAAACTAAAGCATAATACTTCCCTATCAAAGTATATTGTTTTGGGGTAACTTAGTTTTGGTTTTGGTTTGGTTGGCTGGAAGAGTTAGAAGAATTGGTTAGTTTGGGTTGGGTTGGTTGATAATTGGTGGTGGAGCAGTTTTAAGTACAACCAAGTTAGTAGATGTCTTTGGTTTGGTATTGGTATGGTTGGATTTATTGGTGGTTTTGGTGGATTAAGGGTCATTAGATTTACATCTATAATTTGTGTTCTGTAATTTGAATTTCCCCTCATCAATGGATCAAATTTCTAATTTTTATGCCATGGTGAAAGCCTCATCAAAAGTACGAAAAGTCTGAACTTAGAGAGTGGGGGAAATATGTTTGGCACACCCTCAAGATAAAATCTCAATTAATTTGGGTTGGGGAAAGGACAAAGAAATTTAGTTGATGAGACCTCTTCAGCTAGCTATGAAGTCAACAATTGATTCATCATCAAATTACCTAATGGAGTAGAGGTCAGTAATAGAGAGCTTTTTAGATATATTGACTAAGAAATTATCTAAAAAGACTTGGTCAAGTTGAGAAAAGGAAAATATGGAGTACTTGGTGAGATAACTCTAACAATCCAAGGCTGATCCTAATAAATACATGGGGAAGGTATGAAGGAGAAGATCATCATCATATGCAATCAAATAGCAATAATGGTGAAATGCTCTCAAGTGTTGTTGGGGGTCCTCCTTACTTTGGAACTTGAAAAACTTGGGTAGTTACCATTGAGGAGGATATGATTAGATAGGAATGGATGGATGGATAGGTTCATTTTAGATTTTATCATAAGATAAAATTTTATGAGCCCCTTAAATAGATGATTCAATATTGGAAATTTTATCCATCAACATCTTAACCAAATCTATTTGAAGTTGGGAAGTTTCATAATGAGATGGTAATTTTGGTTGAGGTTGGGTAGTATAAATGCATGGATAATAGGTAGAGGGTTGACAAGATACCTCTTATTGGTATGTGGCCATTGTAGGTTGGGATGGTGCCACATAAAGGTTGATGGGCACAAAAGGTTGGGTAGAAGGTGTTATGTGTCCTTATGGATTAGCAACATATTGATAAGATGTCATGGGTATTTGTTATGGGATTGATATGGGTTTATTTTGAGGTATGGATGGGTTGGTAGATGGCTGGGGTTTATTAGTAACTCTTGTGATAATAGGTGGAAGGGTAGGAGGTATGGAAAGTAGCAATTTTTGAAGACATGTGAAAATTTGTTGGTTGGTGGTGATAAGAGGAATGGTAGAAATAGGGGTAGAATACACCCCCATGGTGGATGAGGTATGGGTAATAAGAGGTGAGGTTGCTCCTATATTGGAGGTGTTATTTGGTGTAGGAGGTGTTTAGTTATTGGTTAGAATGTTACATTGGGTTTTAGTGGTGGTATTGGATGGGATATTATTAGAACAAGAGTCTTGGGTAATCAAAGGTTGGGTAGAGGTAACATCAACCATAAGAGAGGGAAGCATACCATAAGGTGGATCCATAGGAGGAATTAAAGTAATAGGGGTATGATGATCCAAGGTGTTAAGATAATGTTGGAAAACCACAAGGTTATTATCAAGGAAAGTAGCAAAATATGCATCATCCTCAACAACTATCTGAGGCATGGTAGGAGGGGGGAAAAGATGACGAGAACTCTCAACATCAGAAATATACTCCATGGAAGAGGAGGAGGAAGATGATCATTATTGGTTGGTTTGATTCCTCAATTCCTATCTAGTAAAGACCATGAGAGGAATATAAAATAAATGATGAAAAATCACATCTCAAACAAAAATCAAGTAAAAGGAAAATAATCTCAAGACAATCTAAACATACACTAAAAGTGAATTTAAAATTTACGATTAATTTTAGATCACTTTTGCCTTATGCCTTAGGAACTATGAAGAATAAATTTAGCTTGTAGATTAGGTACTAAAGAGGAAATCTAAGGTTGGTTTTAGGTTGGTTTTAGGTTATTTTTAGGTGTTCAAAAGAAATAATCTATATTGAAATTTAGTATGTGGCTTGATATTAGGGCCTACCCCCTCACTTCACACACCACAATGATAAGGGTGTTAGGTGCTTAGTCAAGATATATAGAATGATAGAGTTTATACTCAACCAAAGAGATAAATTTGTTCTCTCCTTAGTAATGACCTCCAAGTAGGATTATCGAAAAAGGGTAAGGTTTCTTGCTAGTTGATGAAATCCTAGTCAGGTTGTGTCTCAAGTTTGTTTTAATATGTTGATTGATTATGTGATTTGGTAAAGTGTGTAATAACAAGAGTTAAACTATTATTAATTACTTTGATTTTAAGTTACTAAATGAACTAAAACAAACAAGTAATCAATGTATGCACGGTATTTTTTTAAGCCCAAAATAAATTTCAGATTTTGTTGGATGAGAAAGAATAAAGGAATAAGAAGAGCACCTAGATGATGCTAGGGTCCCACCAGGCATGCCAAAATGTTTTTATTAATTTTTGCTCATTTCTTAATTTTTGAAGAAGATGAGAAAATAGTAATAAGGGTGTGGTATAAATACTTGGTTAGTGATGTGCACATAATCTAGATGAAGATGGAGAACTCTTCTTTGGCTTGGAAGGAATAACCTATAGATAAGAAACCACTAAAAAAAGATTTGTTAGCAAGATAGTTGGGTGGACTGCCTAGCATGAGTTGGATCCAAGAAGTATAAGCTTGCTAGGAGGCTATCAATCCACTTTTGATAATAATTAAGTTGAAAATGATAAATTAAGGTACTTGCATAAAGAAAAAGAAATGAAATATAAGAAGAAAGTAAAATTCTTGTTAACTAAAATGACTAAATATATCAAAATTAGGTCAATACTTGTGTTAAATGGGGTGAAGTCAAGTAAAAAAAATTAGAAAAGGGTCTATGAACAAGTAGGAATATAGAAATTTAGGTTTGGTTGGGGTTAAGGGGATAAAAATAACTTGCTATTATTTTCTACCATAGTGACCATCAGTGGTTGGGTTAACCATTGGTGGTTAATCTAACCATCAACAGTTGGGGTGACCATCCACAATTATGCTAACAATTGCCCATGGATTTCTAAAGGTTGTTAAAAGAAAATTTTTAGAATAGGTGAATGGTCTGATAATAATTATGTTAAGTATCTATAAGTTTTGAAACAAGGTAAAGATAGGTTTGATCAGATTAGGGGGTTTAGAAATCTAATGAAACAAAGAACAAATATAATATACCTGTAGCTTGTTAGATGGCTAATGGTTAAAGGCTTGGGTAATTTTTTTAGAGTAATAGTACTTTGGTCTCAAAATCAAATTTAGTATAGGTTTAGGTATCTTTTTCTATTGTTGAGTTGTTGAAGGAAGACTAGATGTTGGAAATCTTGAATACCCATATGCAAGAATTCTTATGATGATGGATCCATTTCACCTCCTACTCCCTTATTTTTATATGCAAAGAGAGATAGAGGATATAAGTTTTCCTAGAAGGTGAGGCTATTGATTTCAATGTTTATGAGTATTTTAGAACCACATAAGGTGAAAACATTAAATTGTGCCTCATTAGCTTGCACATAGTTGGTGATGTGTTAGAAGGTTGAAGACCTAACCATTGATAGTCAGGGTAATCATTGATGGTTAAACTAACTACCGATGGTTGATTATCTATAGAATAAGGTGTCAAGGTAAGTTAAAAGTGTTGGGTTATTTTTCAAGTTAGTTAGTGGGTAAAGAAGGGTTAGATGGTCCCTAAAGAGTCTTGAGGCATTTTGACACCTAGTATAATTTTCTAGTGTCTACACTATTGTATACATAGTTTTAGCATGAGACATATCTAAGGTGCATATGCTATGCAACATGTGCCTAATATAAAAAAATCTAAGTGAGTTTTAGTTTTTAAAATTATTTTATGTACTATTACCATATCATAGAATTTTTCATACTAATACCCCACAAATTTTAACAAATTTGCATTGAGCCAATATATTTTAGTAGTTGGTTCACTTTTGGCATGATTGATGTGTTCAAATCACTTAGTCTTGCCAAGATTTATAGGTTTTACTTGATCATCCATCCTTTACATGCTATAAGTATCATTTGGTTACACGGTTGACCTAATCTCAACTACCAGGTGGTAACTCATTTTTTCTCCAAAGATAGGAGCATATGCCTTCCAATATTTCTATATCTCTCTATCTCTTTAGATATGTGTACTTTAAAGAATTATCTATATTTGTCCCAACTTTAATTTCATATCCTTACAATGATACATATTTTTCAAAACAACTTGCCAATAGGAAAGATGATTACATTGACACATATGTGTACTAATAAACCTTACTCTTTCAATTTCAATCTATTGCAAGTAATTTCAACCTAGATTATATGCATTGATTTCATATTATAACATTCTCTTGGATAAAAATTAGTCACCATCAAAGCACTCAAGTTGGACACATGCAAAGACAAGGTGTGAATATACACCCAAGTACACATTCTTTTTATTTAAACCAAGAATTTCATTACTAGATTAAAGGGGGGAATGTAGATGATATTTTATGATTATATAGCACCTCAGTCTTGTATGCTTATAAAAACTTAGACCTTGGTTTTTCCTCTCAATTATTCACATTTCTCTCTTCCACAAGTCTCACTTCTACTTTATCTTTGTGCCCCTTGGCCTATATCTCTTAGATTGACCAGTCTTATATTGATGAGCTAGGTCTTCTATTTTTGACCAGAATATATAAAATGTATTTATCTTACATATTTACAAGTTCAAAACATGTACCTAATTTATTTCTCCCTAGACATTAACATCTAGGTTAGACTTTAGTATTAACATTATTGTCTTATCTCGATACAAGTGTGTAGTGCCCTAAATTCATCCAATTTTTAAATAAAACATATCCTAGTGGTTAGCTTGAGTGATTTAATTTGATTTATTACTCTAAATGGATTAATATAAATATAATATCAACCCTCATTCATTCTTAACCTTTGAAAACCTAGTATTCAAACAAAAGAACATTCAAAGAGCATTTAATTGATTAAATCTATCCTATTTGTTATTATTTCCATACTAGTAATAATGAATGCACATCGATAAGTCTAAATAAATAAAAGAGTAACCAAAGATCCCAATTTTCCAAGTTACAAGCTAGGTCATTAGTGTACTTACTTTGCACATATTATATGCTTCACACATAAGACAACACATTGGGGAGACTACATGCATTTAAGGCCCTATTTGGAGTATTTTCTATGTAGGCAACACCCACTAACATAGGGGTCTTTGGTTCAACTCAACACCATGTGCGTATTAACCCATTTCTCCAAAAGGTCACTATGAAGATGGAAAACTAGGGTTTTCCCATTTTATAAGGAGTGACTATCCATGAACCAGATTTGAATTCACCAAAGTGAAGGTGATGTAAAACCCAAAAGCATCCAAGTGGTCAAATATTTTTTTAATATATATTCTATACATGACATTAACATCAAACCCAAATATTAGTATCAATGCAACTATCTTAGGCTAATGTTATTATCTAGAGTGCTAGAAACATCAAATATAGAATATAATTATTATTTTAGAATAATCTTCCATCTTGATTTCTACCTATTCTAGATATAAAACTACATTAGCATCATAACAAGCTAAGTACTTTAATTTTTTGTCATTTATATATCTAGCATAATTTTTCTTTCTATATTTATACCATCTCAGCATAATAAATTTAGTATATGTTTATATATGAGTTTTGTATATAATTGGCCTGTTGTAGATTTAATTATCACCTTTGTGCCATTTTATTTCTATATAACCCTTTAAAATCTAGATAACCCCAATCTAGATCATTTTAGGGTTAAAAAACCTCCATGATTGCATTCTTCTTAACAATATTTCCCATAATGAAAAAAGAAAATTATTCATTGTAATCAAAGGTAAAGGGGCTTGTTATTAATTGTAATAAAATAGAAAATAAATGATATATGTGTCAAAAAGAAAAAAGTCAATTATTCATAAGGAGAAAAAGAGACAAGTGAGGAAGTTGAAAATTTTATTAAAGAAAATATATGTAAAAGATGTAAACAAGCCATTTATGTGAATAAAATATATATTTTATGGTCTCATAGTTGTTCTTATCCTCTTTCATTTATTTATGGTTCCCTATCATTTATTTATTTATAGTTTGTATTATAATGTATTTTGTTCTTGCCATTAAATCTATAGTCAACAATGTGGTGGTTGTTTAAAAGAGAATGGGTCTCAATTTAATACATATCTTTGTAGTTTTCCATAGATAATAAATCCTCCCATGTAATTAATCTATTTTTTGTAACATGTTTGATATTATGGTTCATTGGTTCCCCTTACGTAGTGGCATCTACTATAAGTGGAATCAAACTACTAGTTTTTAACCCTTGAAGGTGTCTAGTCTTCGGATCATACAATGACTTATTGTATCATCCATGTCCACCAATTGTTGTTTAGAGGTTTATAACTTATTTAGGTGCACCATGAAAAAAATAGTGACATAATTAAGAAGAGTACATATTTCTGAGGTCTTCATCTAATAGTAGGCATCCATTGGTGAGATAGAGAGTAAAGAGCATGTTTTAGATGTACAAAATACAAACATGGGAAAGGAAGTGTAGAAAATGTCTAGGGTAGTGGATATGAATGTAGACACTTCACATTTTTGTGTTATGAATCCATGATATCCTAAAATAACTATGAGGTGGATGATAGGATACTATGGACTAGAAGTTTACTTAGGTTTGACATGCATGAGTTATTGAAGGATAATCTACCAAATTTATCCTTCTCCATTTTTTCATGGCCTATCATTGCATGATATTCCATTATCAATTTGTGTATAATACATAATTATATGAGGTTTAATAGTAGTCACAAATGGTGATAAAAATGGTGGTGTTGACCTATATCCAAAAAATTAGGAATGATATCATTACATTACATATTTTTCTTGAAACACCAAAGAAAAGATGAATCAGTTTGACTATCAATCTTATAGTCATGAAGGAAAGTAACATGAATGATTGTAATGCATATAAAAAATAGTAACATCAATGGAACACATGTAACATATCCAAGAGTGTGTAAGGGGGCATGATGGTCAAATGTAGATGATATATGCATAGGATGGAAATGGTTATAAAGAACATGAAGATACAATTGGTGTCTATTTTGTCAATGCATCTTTATTCCTACACAAAAAGATCTTGTTTTTTTATGCACCTAGATATTTTTTATGTTTGTCTTACTCTTGCCAAGAGAATGAATCCAATTATATATGTGAAGAGGGATGAAACAAAGTAAAATGTGCATTATTTTTTTAGATTATAAATGTATTTGGGGTTTTTATCATACTTAATTTTAGTAGGGGATGGATCTCTAGCAAGAGGCCATGGAGGATAGGTAGGAGTAGTTAGGTATTCTACTGAAAATGCTTTTGTAATTGGATAAAATTTGTAAAATCTTGATTTATTAGGTCCTTTGTGTGTCTCAAGATGAGACACCTATTTAATTCTGAGTGAGTGTTAGCAAGGGTAGAGGGGATTGTTATTAATTTTAATAAAAGAGAAGATAAATTATATATGTGTCAAAAATAAGGAAGTTAAAGAGTCATAAGTAGAAAAAGAGACAAGTCAAGAAATGGAAAGTTTATAAAATAAAATATATGAAGAAGTTGTAAACAATCCATTTATGTGAATAAAATATATATTTTATGGTCTCATAATTATTCTTCTCTTCTTCCATTTTTTATGATTTCCCATCATTTATTTATTTATAGTCATCATTGTAATGTATTTTATTCTTAACACTAAATCTATAGTCAACATTCACAAAGCTTCTTGTTATACCTTATTCAGTACTAGACTCTATTAAAGAGGATATGATGAAACTCTACTTCATTGTTTAACTTTGACATAATTTGGATTATCACTTAAGGAAGTACACAAATTGATTTATGAGCCCCACACTATTGTAATGGTCCTTACTAATAAACTACTATGAATCAATTATTATTGGCCCACTATGGAAGTAGATTAATGTGTGTATGTCAAAAAGTGTGTGCCTTGTCAAAACCATACTAACCTCATTCATGCTCCAACATGAGAACTTTAGTGGATCACTAGTCCTTATCCATTTTTGACATGAGGACTTAATCTCATAGGGAAAATCAATCCTACTTCTTTATATGGCCACACTCACATTCTCATTCTGACAAAATATTTTACTAAGTGGGTCAAAGAAATTCCTCTCACTTATGTAATCACTAAAAAAATTTATAATTTCATTATAAATCACCTTATATGTCACTATGGTATTCCATCTGATATTATTTCTAAAAATGGCAAGTCCTTTGAAAATAAGGACATCAAAGCCCTATATGCCTAATATCATATCAAAAAATGGTCCTCAAGGTGATGGCCAAGATGAGGCATCTAATAGAATAATTATTAAAATCCTTAAAAATATTGTTAATTACATTGGTCATGATTGACAATTATAATTATTTCCTACCTTCTAGGCCTATTATACCAATACTTAAACCCCAAAAGGAGCCACACCATATTCCCTAGTTTATGGCATTTTTATTCTCCTTATCGAGATTAATTTGCCTTACTTACATATTTGATTATTAGATATAATTGATGATGAGGAGTATAAAGTAGATCAATTATAAGAACTAAAACTACATGATGAAAAATAGGTAGCTAAATTGAATAATCTCCAAGCATATCAAAATAGGTTATGCCATAACTATAATAAATGTATCAAACACAAAGATTTTCAACTTGGTAATCATGTGCTAAAATAGACTATAAAAATACCAATTTAGAGTGATAAAATAAGGGAAAATTTGAGCCTAATTGGCTAGGACCATTTATTATTATGGCTAACTACGGGTTTGGAGTACATAGGTTGGCTATGCTAGATGGGCAAGAGCTAGATGAGTACATGAACATTATGCATCTCAAGCACTTTTACACTTGATTTTATTAAACATTATCTATGATGACCCTATTTGGGGGCATGATCTATAAATTTTCATTCCTTTCTTTTTTTAATTATGTAAGTCCCTCTTTTCCCCTATCCTATTACCATCATGATCTTGATTCCAATATATAGATACATAAAAAGATTCAACTATCAGATTTAGAGAAATATTCAACTAGAAATTTATATTTGGTCATCATCAACACATCCTTGAAATAGTATTTTGGATAGCTTTGACATGATTTCCTAATGTAGTGGTCCCTAAAAATGGCTCTTTCATATTTTTCTAGGTCCTAAACCATTATTCCCACTTTACTATCTTCCCATCACATTTTCTTGATTAGTGGTATCTTTCATTTTGGCTTAACTATAATATCTTGAGGTTTATTCAGAGTATGTAATAAGTTCTCAATTTTTGAGGAGATTAGCTCACCTAACCCCTATTCCATGCTCTCACCATTTTTCAATAATTTTAAGCCATGATCTCACCATTTTGTGAGCATTTTAAGCCACACTCTCATTATTTTATGAGCATTTAAGTCACACTCTCATCATTTTGTGAGAATTTTTAATCCATGCTCTCATCATTTTATGAGTTGTCTTTTCCTTTTCTAGATGGTTCCCTTATATCTTTATTTTTATCCCCTTTTATGTCCTACCAAATTTTCCTATAAATATCTTATTCCAAAAACCCTAAACATTTGTAAAACCCATAAAATCATAAACACTTGAAAATCCATGAAAAAACCTAAAAATCAAAAAAGGAATTAAAATATCCATGAGAGATATAAATCTATAAAATATTGAAAACTTGAAAAGGCCAAACCTAGATATATCTTTGAATAGTTTTTCATCCTATCCTAGGTGGCACTATTTGAATTCTGACATGAGTAACCCACCCTTTGCATTTAAAGGGTTTTTTGGGTGGGAAATTATTGTATAAACATGATAATTTTCCAATTACCATCATAATTTATTCATTATATTCCCATTATTGGAGTACTACATCAGCTTGAAGTTTGCACAGACTATGTAGGCATCACTTAGATACATGGGGTATGTAGGGATAATTTGGCCACTCTTACCATCATCTATCTTTCCCCAATAAATTAAATACACTCATAAATTTGTGAGATAATCATTTAAATGTTATTGTTACTTTCAAATTCCCTCCCATTTTATTTTATTAATATCACCTTATCTCTTGTCATTACCCTTATTCTTATAATGTTTCCCATGAGAACTACATTTGGCCTGAAATACACATTGGATTATGTGGGTAGCACTTGGACTCATAGGGCATCTCAAGTTAGCTCAATCATCCATTCCTTATTCTTATATTCCCCCTCATACCAAGGCTTATCCCAAAGTATTATCTAATATTTATCTTGCCTATGGGATAACACCCAAGTGTAACACCTTATTTTCACACATGCATAAAACACCAACTAACTACTTACATTTTCCTTTTGATTAGGTGTCTATGTGTGTTTGATGTGTGTGTGTGTGTGTGTGTGTGTGTGTGTGTGTGTGTGTGTGTGTGTGTGTGTGTGTGTGTGTGTGTGTGTGTGTGTGTGTGTGTGTGTGTGTGTGTATGCATGCATGCATGTATGTATATATAATGTTTTATTATATAGTTTTTTGCTTGGTTACCTTTAGTTTATTTCATTATGTTATAGACATAGGTCTTGATCTTTTATATCTTAGCTCGATTTTTTTTACATTTGAATTTAAATCAAGTTATTACACTTATGAAATCTAATGTTATCATGATTCATTTATAATTATGGTACATAAATTCAAATGAAAAATTAATGAAATAAGTATTGGAGGTATAAAAAACAATGTCATAATTATAAATCTCCTTATCTACTATTCACAATATAATTAGCTAAACAACATGGCTAATCTATATGCTACTCATTATACCTATCCACAAATGATCATATACAAAAATTCATAAACATTTTCTAATATGGTCCAAAATCAATGTCAAGATGTTTTAAATAATGTCTCCAAGGTGTCCAAGAGTGTTCATGAGGTGTCAAGGTTGTTATCTAGTCAATGAAAAAGTGTGCTTCAATAGTCATGCATGGATCTTTAGTGTTTGGTTGGATAAGCAAGTTGATGAATGTGTTTGATGTTGTGATCATGTTTCATAAGTCTTGTAGAGTGTCAATAGTGCTTGAAGTGAGTATGGAAGTGATAGGTTTCCATTTGTATCATACTTTTGTTCATTATAGTCATCTAGGCGTAGTTGGTCTTTTGGCAAATCAGGGTGAGTGAGCAAATTGATGATATCAACATTTACACATGTGGAATTGTTAGAAGGAGTTGGTCACATCGATCTGATAATTTTTATGATAAGATCATATTGTCCAAGTTTTAGGTCATGACTATGTGTGTATAAAAATATATAATGTTGAAAATTTGGATTCCCAAGAATATTTTTCTATTTTCCATAGACAAATTTGCATTAAAAAGTGATTGTTGGAATTTGAATATTTGAATTTACAAAGGAAAACTAGTCCTCACTATTTTGGCTATAACTTTTGATGATAGATGAGTTTTATGGTGGTATAAAAATAAAAATGGTAGATAATTTCAAGGGAAACTAGGAAAAATAATTTGGAGGTTTGACTGGTCTTATACCTACATTTATTATAGTCCACATTTAACTGAGGGTTTGACCATCTTCTGCAAATGATACAAGAAGGATATTTAAGTTTATATTCATAGTGTTTGGATGTTTCAAGGTGAATTATAAATTAGAGAGTGTTTTTAACTCCATGAGGATTATTTTTATATATTTTGGAGGTTTAAAAAATACATATCTATATGAAAAAATGCTCACAAGTTGATTGTTTATTCATTCATGGTGTTTTCATGAGGAAGGAAAATGATTGATAGGTTTTACATATGCAAAAGTGAATAGGGATTAATATAATAACTTGAGGGTGTCTTATGGGTCATGTGGTGAGGATATATGTGCTTTGATGTGGTCTTGTGTTCCTAGTTTTTCACGTTAAAGTGATAAAGGGGTGAATAGGTCTCCATGAGACCTATAAGGGCTACTAAGGCCTAACTGAAAGGTGTAGATGTTAAAGGGTGACCCGTGGATGCTACAATTGACATAAAAATGTATTATTGAGCTACATATAACTGTTATGAATCACTAAGAGTTAAGGAAAGTCTTATGTCCAACTAAAAAGGTGATGGATAAATATACTTTATAAATAGCCAAATCAAATGTGATGATTTTCAGAGTTGTTATACAAAGGATAGTGAAGTGTGAGTGTGATTTTTGGATGGATTTAAGTGTAGAGTAGGTTGAGGAATGTGTACATGACCTATAATTCATATTTATAATGTTATAACAATGTTATCATGGGGTTAAAGATTGAAAATGAGTGAACAAGCATAGAGTGATCTAAAAAGGTCATTTAGATGCATTCTTTGTGTGTAAAGGATTGAGAGAGTAAGAAGGATTGAGGAGAGGTGTTAGACATTATTTATCCATTATATTGAAAGGTAATAATATTTTTAAAGCTATTAATATTAGAGGTTTTGCGTTGGTGTTCAACATCTATGACAAGTTGGTGCTTGTTCATGCTTAGGGGTGGGTACTCCTTATGAATTAGGTGCTTCACTAAAAGGTCTTATGTTTATGATCATATTATAGGAAAAATAGTCCATGTGTTTGTATTATTGAGAGTGTATTTTATCCCCTATATGGGTTTCCTACATAATTCATGTGTTGTGTGTTTTATCTTGAATTATCTTTCTTGTTCATTGGTATGAATGACTTATATGTTTTATGAATGATTTTGGTGATGGATTAAGGGTTTACAAGTATTGGAATTAAAGTTTTAATTATTTTAAATCACTGATTCACCCCCCCCCCTCTTAGTGATTATACCTCTAATAATCAGTATCATATCCATACCTTCTTTGCATGTTTAACCACTTGAAGGTGATCATAGGTGCAATGAAAGATAAGGAAACTGAGATATATCTACAAGGTGAACAAGTATGTGCCTTATCAGTGATCAAGAATCTAGAGGAAGAGAATAAAATATTAAAGAACATGATAGGAAGTAAAAATTTAGACCTAACTTCCTCTCTATGTTATGATATTAATGCAAGTATTAATGATGTGAAGACACAAATACACATAATAGAAGTAATAGTCAATAATTTGTAAGATATGGTGGATAAAGGATTGAATAAAAGGATGGATAATTTTTAAGGTAAATATATGACATATATAGATGTGATTTTATATAAAGATAAGAAAAATTGTAGCTCAACCAAAGATTTCAAGGATGAGAAGTCTTGGGTTATTGATGGTCAAGCAAAGGGGATGACTAACATGGAAAAATATAATTATATCTTTAATGTATAATATTATACTTGTAATGAATATGGTCATAGATATAGTGACTATACTTACTCTTTAAGGAGTAGAATGAGGTTTTATGATATAACTACAATGAACATGGACATATATCCAAGTAATGTAAGAGGTACTTTTGGAAAAATACATTTAAGTTATTCACACCATAAAATGGTTCAAGAAAGACAAATCTAAGATTGAATAAAAGAAGAAACATGATTTAGATAGTTCACCAAAGGAATAATCAATGTTTGTTCTAACTACCTTGCATACTAAAGAGGATGAAAATAAGAAATGGTACATAGAAAGTGGATGCTCAAGTCATATGACATGAGATAAGATAAATTTTATCTCTCTTAATAATCACAACTTAGGTTTAGTAAGATTTGGTGATAAAAATTATGATAACATAATTGGGAAAGGTTTTATACATTTGGATAATGGTCACACTAGAATAGAAAATGTTTTATATGTAGAAGATTTGAAACAAAATCTTATAAGTGTTAGACAAATGTGTAAACAAGGAAATACTCTAAATTTTCATGACAAAGGGTGTGAAGTGAGAAGATATAAGTCTATCAAATTAGTTACAAACATTCAAAATGTAGATAACAACTTGTATGTTTTTCATGAATCCAATAGAGAGGAGTACTTCATGAATCAATTAGAGGAAAGATGGCTTTGGCATAGAAGACTTGGAAATTTAAACTTTGATAATTTAGTGAGGATAAATTCAAAAGGTCTAGTGAGGTATATGCCTAAAATCACTAAGATTCCTCATATTATTTGCAAGACATGCCTTCATGGGAAGCAAACCAAAAGAAGCTACAAACCTAAGGAGAATTCCACCATAGTTCTATTAGAATTGATCCACACTGACCCATGTGGACCTAAAAGAACTCAAGGAATTCAAGGTAATAACTACTTTATGTTATTAATTTATGAATTCACTTAGACGACTTGGATATATTTCTTTAAAGAGAAATCAAAAGCTTTTGCAAAGTGGAAGGCATTCAAATATCTTGTTGAAAATGAAAAAGGATCAAGAATCAAGTGTGTGAGATCAAATAGAGAAGGATAATTTTGGTCTTATGAGTTTGATAAATTTTGTGAATAAAATTAATTAGAATAAAATAATATGCTACTAGGATAACCCACTAAAATGATGTTGTTGAGAGAGAAAATAGAACTATCTAAGAGTTGACTAGAATCATGCTTCAAGATTCTAAACTATCAGATGGTTTTTAGGAAGAGGTTACTAATACATTAGTTTACATCTTAAATTGATGATAAGTTAGATTAAATGGTGATAATAATCCATATTATCTATGGAATAATAGGGAAAATAATTTCAAACACTTTAGAGTGTTTGGGAGTAAGTGTTTTATCAAGAGAGAAGGATAAAATATTGGTTAATTTGACTTAAGGTCTAATAAAGGCATCTTTTTAGGTTATTCCTCCATAATTTTTTCTTCAAAATGTTTCAATAAGAGACTCCAAAAATTTATTGAGATATCTAATGTAAGATTTGAATAGATAGGTGACATCAAGAAGCCAAGATTGTAGATAAATGACACTACTAAGAATCATATTTAAAATAATGAAGGCGTAACTGATCAATAGGATGGTAAAGAGGAAGAGGTAAGGTAAGACAATAAATATAATTATAGAAGAATATAGAAGGATCATCCAATTTCCCAACTTATTAGAGATGTGAATGCTAGTTTGAAAACTAGAAGGAGAATGTTGGTTAATCAAAATCAATAAGACACATCTCTATTATCTAAGGTTGAACCTAAAACATTATTATAAGCTATCAAAGATGAAAATTAGACATGTGCATTAGATGATTAACTTGATAAAATAGTAAAGAATGAAACATGGGATGTGGTGCCTAGGTCAAAAGATAAAAATGTGATAGGAACCAAGTGGGTTTTCAAAAATAAGATGAATGAGAAAGGAGAGGTCACAAGAAATAAGGTTAGATTAGTGTGTAAAGGATATGCTCAAGTTAAAGGGATATATTTTGATGAGACATTTACTCCTATGGAAAGAATGGAATCAATAAGACTCTTTTTATCTTATGCAAGCTTTAAAGGTTTCAAAGTTTATCAAATGAATGTGAAATATGCTTTTTTAAATGGAAACTTAGATGAAGAAGTTTAAAATGAGTTACTTGAAGGTTTTTCCATGACAAGTAATCATGATTATGATTTCAAATTAAAGAAGGATTTATATGGTCTTAAACAAGATCCTAAAGTTTGGTATGATAGATTAAACAAATATCTATTGAGTTAGGGCTTCAAAATAGGGGTAATTAATAGTAATTTATACATTAATATAGATGGCACCCATCAATTACTAATTATAGTCTATGTTGATGACATAGTTTTTAGTTCTAATAATGACAACATGAGTAGAGAGTTTGTAGATGCTATGAAGACTGAGTTTGAAATGTCAATGTTAGGAGAAATTTACTTCTTCTTAGGATTACAAATTAACTAAATTGATGTAGGGATATTCATTTCGTAGGAAAAATACATCAAGGATATGCTAAAGAAGTTTGACATGTTATATTATAAGCTAATGATTACTCCAATGATCATAGGGTGTAGGGTAAGTAAACAATATAAATCACCAAAAGTTGATCAAACTTTGTATCAATTCATGATTAGAAGTCTCTTATACTCTACTATATTTAGGCCTGATATAATGTAAGTAGTAGGCCTTGTAGGAAGGTTTCAAGCTGATCCTAGAGAATCTCACTTGAAAGCCATCAAAAGGATCTTGAGGTATCTCAAAATCATAATAGAGTATGGTTTATGGTACCTTAGGAACAAAGAATTCACTCTAAGGGCATACATTGATGTAGGTTGGGAAGGATGTGTGGATGATATGAGGAGTACTTGTGGTGGTGTTTTCTTGTTGGGTGAATGATTAGTGTCTTGTATAAGCAAGAAACAAGTCTCTCTATCCTATCAACTACATAAGATAAGTATATAGCTACTACTTCCTATTATACTCATGTAATATGGATGAAACAAACCTTGGAAGAATATAAGGTAAGATAAAATGGACCTTGCCCTATCTATTGTGACAATAATAGTGCAATTACATTCTCCACTAATCTTGTTATGTACTCAAAAACTAAACACATTCATATTATATATCATTTCTTGAGATAAGAAGTGATTAATCAAAGTGTTAAGTTGGAGTATGTGCTTACAAAAGAATAACTTGCAGATATTATGATTGAACCATTGACAAAGGCAATATCTAAGATAAAGATTAGGAGTCATCTCCTTGTCTAATAATTATTATAATGTAATTGGATAAGGGGGAGTAACAAGTTCGTGAGCTTTGTCTAAAGGTTTTTAATGGAAAACTTCAAAAGACTCATTTAGGGACATTAATCCTAAAAGCAATTTCTAATCAAATTTTGATGATTAGTTTAGAAGATCTAATCATAAATTATGAAAGTAAGGTTGTTTTGGCGTATGTATAGGATGTGTCCAATTTTATTCCATAGGTTTTCATAAATTGGATTAGTCATAGGTAGCATTAATGACCATTTGTTCTATTTGAACATTTTGGTCAATGTTCACTACCTAGTGAGTGTTAATCTTGAAAATTTGCTACTTTTGAGGTCTAAGAAGCTATCCAAGAGGGGAGTCTAATTTCATTTGATGTATCTAGGTGAAATAAGTGCTATGGAGATGTCAAAAGCCTATTATGCTCAATCTAAGGTGTTTTGGCATAGTGACTATTATGTATATAGGGTCTTTAGGCACAAAATTATTGGTTCTAGGTGTTAAATGAAGATTAGTGAGTGTTTAAGATGAATTGGATGCATATAAAGGTGTGTTAATCTCATTCAAATATGATCTAAGTGGTTTCAAGGTTTGAAAGTTTCTTTAAGGCAAGATAAAGATTTTTTATGCCTCTTAGGTATCACTATTTATGCATAAGGACTAGAAGACTAAAAACCATTTCATGGTTCTATGGGCTCCCATAGGATTTTGACCTCAAGGTGTGAGATAATTTTCAAAATCTAGCATTGATCAGAAGTTGGTAAGTTGACCTATTTGTTCTTGATACCCTAGTTTTTGTACCATGTGAGTTGGTGACATTCCCAAGGGAGTTGAGAGACTTGAGGCTACTTAATCCATTGAAATGGCCAAAAGGGTGCTCAAGAAGTGTTTTAAAATCATCTATAGGTGTGTATTTTGTACTATGGTTAATGATTTTTGAAAATGGAGGGTTAGTTGGTAGGTCAATTTGTGAAGGAGATATTATGCATAGGAAGAGTTGGATAATCATTATTGGCATACATGAGGGTTAATATGAGTGTACTCTAGATATAAAATTTCAAGCCATGAAAGTGCATACACAAAATGTTATGGGCTCTACAAGGTTTAGGTAGGGCTAATAGGCCTCTAAGCAAGGCTAGTATAAATAAATGAATTTTTTTTCTTTTTCTTAAAAATACCAAGGTTTGTTTGTTCTTATATGAGTTTGTAAATATATTTTGAACATATTTCATGTTTTGAGAGTGGATTGAACATATGTTGGTGATCATGGAGTTAACTTGTGAAATAGAATTTGAAGGTAATCACGAAATCTTGTCATGGTTGGAGATGGTCTAAAGTTGATCAAGGGGAGCACAAGGTCAGGTGAATTATGTAGAGTCCCTCTCAGTGATTCTTAAGGTGTGTGTTATCACTCTATAAAGTACCTTATTTAAATAGGTGCAAGGCACACCTTCTCTCTAGATGATATAATTGGATCTTCTCAGAGAGTGGGTGACACTGTATTAATAATAACCTCTAGAGAGGGTTGGTTCCCTTAATATCTAAAACTAAAACTAATCTAATTTTGATTTTTGGAGTGAAAATGGAAGAAAGAAGTTAAAATGGGAAATCCTATTTAATGGGGTGATGCACCTAAATGATTTGTATTATTTGAAAGATTTCTAAAATTTATTAAGACACACATATGAATATAAAAGAAAACTTTTCATTCAATCTTGAACATCAGAGTTTCAAAAGAAGGCCTGGAAGAAGTTTGCAATGCAAATTCAAATCCTAGCTCTTCCAATGCCCTGTAGAGGATGATATTTTCATAGTAGGTGTAGAAAAGACCTAAAAAAGGGTAATTAGATGCCACTTGTATGTAGGTACACATTTAAATTACATGGTAATCTGATTTTAAATCATATGCAAAATATCTTCTTTATTTAATAAAAATGGTGCCAATTATAATTTATTTTCTACCTTAGGAATCATTTAAAATGGCTTCCAAAAATCCAATATAAATGTTTCAAAAAAAAAGTTATAGCCAATTTGGAATTGGAAGGGAAGAAGGATTAGTCTTGGTTATTTCACTCAAGACTAATTCCTTTTACAATATTAAAACAATTCTCTAAAAAATCATCAAGGTCCACAAAATATGCATGATCTTCAATCTTGGCATAGAACGGAGATAGTTGGGCCCATTTCAAAAAGTTAAATATCTTGAATATGGAAATATATGACAAATATTGGATGAATATCTCCACTTAAAGTGATTTGGAAGCTGTGTTGGAACTTGAGAATTTCCCCTTTTGCATGGAAATCAAGGAAGACGCATGATAACCTTTGACTAGTCAACTCCAACAAACTCCACCTTACATTAAATGGGACTTTGAAGGCTGAATGTGTGCATGAAACTCTATGTGATTAATATATAGGTGGCATGGAAACTCATTTTGAACTCTTTCCTAAGCACTTATAATGCCAAACTCAACTTGAGCAATTGACTAATTAGGCTTACTAGGCCAAATAGGTCTAAAAGTCAATTATGTACTTAAACTCCATGAAACATAAAAAAACACCATTAAACATACAAAAAATAAAGATATCAGACCTATAACAACTTTTCTCATCACAAGATATGTGATTTTGATGAGAAAACTCTTGTTGTTTAGTCAACAAGGTTGAATAGGCCCATTTTGCTCTATTTTCCTATAGACTGGCCATTTTGATTGAGATGTTAGGGAAACTTCTAGGATGATTTATAACAAAATTAATATTTTAGGATGAAGAAAAAGTATTATGATTCAAACTCCATTGATTGGATCCCATTGAATTACTTTGTACTTCATTTTCCATGTTCTTTTCCACACAAAAAACATGATTTCTACTTTCATCCATATATATACATACATAAAATTGATATTCATGGAATATTATCTAAGTTTACTTGAAGTTTTAAAAGGTTTCAAGTTGATCCTGGATGATTTGATGGAAAGAAAATTCACTTTTGCAAAACTAGTTTTTGGAGGGTTTTGGAGTTGAATCTTCAAAATGATGATTCTTGAAGTAAAGACCTCCAAATCCCAAATATTTCTGAGTTTTTGAAGAGACTATTGAGATAATTTATGATTTTTTGACCTTAAAAATATCCCAAACTCATGAAATTACCTCCAAAACACCCAAGCTCAGTCAATATGCAGACAGTCCATGTATAGGGGGTCAATTTTGAAGGAAATTGAGGATTCTAGGAGATATAGCTAGTTTCAAGACTTGAATTTTTTTACATAGGGTAATATGTGTTGGATAATTTTATGAAAAAGTTTCATGACCATTGAACGAGTGGATATATTCATTGTTTTGTCTCAGACCTCAGCATATCTATTTGAGGTCACCATTAGGTAGAAATCATTTTGGAGTGTCACAAAGGTTTATAAGCCTAGGTAAAATTTTGGAAAGAATGGTATGATGTTGTTACATCATTATTATACCTTTAAAGAGTGTCAAAAATCCAAATTTTATGCAAACCATGCTCATATAGGCTTATGCAAGCAAATAGGCATATGGACCAAAAGGGTTTTTTTTTTACTTTTCAAGAAAAATGTGATTTTAGAATGTTTTTATAGCATGATATAGACCCAATAATTATTTTGTAAAACATTTGGAAGAAAGTGAATTTTCATTTTCATCTTGGTGAAGATTTTTTATTTTTGTAGTTTTAGACACCCTTTTATGCCTCTTGTTCAGATGCTCATATTGTTCACCACGTGTGTAGTTTGGCCAAATTATCTTAGTATATTTTTATAACCCCTATTTAATTATAATTCATGAATAATTGAGATAATTTTAGGGGCTTTGATTTATGAACAATTTTTAAGAGCATAGGTAACCTAGAATGGAAGCTAAAGCCTACAGGCAAATTTATTCCATGTGGTAACTTTTCATATATTTTGCATGGTAACCCAATATTTTAAAAAATGTTATGGGGTTAGTGTGATACACATAAATGTAAATATTTTGGGATTTTGAGGTCTGTACTTCATGAATCATCATTTTGAAGATTCAACTTCAAAACCCTCCTAAACCCTTAAAACACTAGTTTTGTAAAAAGTGATTTTTATTTCCATAAAATAATCATGGATCAACCTAAAAACTTAAAAAAAAAATTAAACTCAGATAATATTCAAAAAATATCATGTATGGATTTGTATGGATGAAGGCATAAATCATGTTTTTGTGGAAAAAACATGGAAAATGAAGTACAAAGCAGTTCAATAAAATACAATCAATGGAGTTTGAATCCTAATACTTGTTACTCATCCTAAAATATTAATTTTTTTAGAAAAATTATTAGAAGTTCCCCTATTAGCTCTATCAAAATAGCTAGTCTGTAGGAAAATGGAGTAAAATGGGCCTATCCAACCCTATTGACTGAACAATGATATTTTTCTAATCAAAATCACATATATTGTGATGAGGAAAGTTTTTATAGGTATAATATATTTGTTTTTTAGTTTTAATAATGTTTTTTTAGGTTTCATGGAGTTCAAGTACATAATTTGGCTTTTAGACCTATTTAGCCTAGTAGGCCTAATTGGTCAATTGCTCAAGTTGAGTTTGGCATTGGAAGTTCTTAGAAAAGAGTTAAAAATGAGTTTTAACACTACCTATATAATATTCACATATATTTTCATGCACATCTTCATCCTTAAAAGTCCCATTTCATGTAAGGTGGAGTTAGTTGGAGTTGACTGGTCAAAGCTTATCATGTATCTTCCTTGATTTCCATGCAAAAGGGGGCATTCTCATGTTCCAACATAGCTTCCAAATCACTTTAAGTGGAGTTATTCATCCAATATTTGGCATATATTTCTATGATGAATAATATTTGACTTTGCAACATGGGCCCACCTATCTCCTTTCTATGCCAAGATTGAAGATCATGTATATTCTATGGACCTTGATGATTTTTGGAGAATTGTTTTAATATTGTAAAATGAGTTAGTCTTGAGTTAACTAACCAAGACTAATACTTCTTCCCTTTCAATTCCACATTGGTTGGAACTTTGTTTTTGAAACATATATATAGGCTTTTTTGAAGCCATTTGAAATGATTCTGAAGGTAGAGAAGAAATTGTAATTGACACCATTTTTATCAAAGAAAGATCTTTTGCATATGATTTTGAATCAAATTAGAGTATAATTTGACTATATACCAAAATACAAGTGTCACCTAATTTACCTTTTTACAGGTCCCTTCCACACCTAATATGAAAATCTCATCCTCTACAGGTCATTGGAAGAGCTAGGATTTGAATTTGCTTTGCAAACTTCTTTCAGGCCGTCTTTTGAAACACTGATGTTAAAGATTGAATGCAAAGTTTTTTTTAGATTCATATGTATCTTAGTTTCAAAAATATTTAAAATAAATCTAATCATTCAGGTGTATCACCCCATTAGATAGAGTTTCCCATTTCAATTTCCTTGTCCCTTTTCATCCCAAAAAATCAAAATTAGATTAGTTTTATAGATAAATATTAAGGGAATCAGCCTCTCTGGAGGTTCTTATCAATATAGAGTCACCCACACTTTTATAATATCCAATTATATCATCTAGAGAGAAGGTATGCCTTGTACATCTTCAAACAAGGTAATTTCTAGAGTGATAACAATTTCTATCATGCCTAGTGGGACTTTTGCACTACACATGAGCCTTTAGAGGCATTCAAAAGATCAGTGAAACTTTTAAGCACTAAGTTGCTTCAATATTGATTAATTTTATTATTTGAATTAATAATGGTCTCAAATGGCTTATTTTAGTATGAATCCATATTATCCTCACTATGATCAGTATGACCAACCACACAATGATCCTCACTAGTAGTATGAGGACTATATCAGTCATATATGTAGGAATACTACCCTAATCCTCCCTATGAAAAACCAATCCATAATAATGTTTCTCCTTACCATCCATATCATGATCCATCCTACCCATATAGCCAACCTAATCATGGCCATTTTGCATCTACCCAATCCATCTCAAGCTTCAAGAAAACTCTGTTTGGCTATGAGAAAGAGATGATAAGTATAGACACTAGAAAAATCTATAGATATGATATTTCTAAGTAAAAAATTTAGAGTATGAGAGAAAATATATAGTGGGATAAAGAGGTATGTGAAAATTTTATAAGGTAAGGTCACTCCAATTCTAGCTCTGATATTTTAGACATTAGAGGTCTAATAGTAAACATTAAAGAGAGGTTGGTGGTTTATGAGAAACCCTAAGGTTATCATAGTCAATAGTATGTTCCCATATAACTACCATTTTTCATTTTATGATAAAAAAACCAATGTTTATCATATCCCTGAAGATTCAAACCAAGCCTTGCTTAGCTTTCCTACCTAGAAGTCTATCTAGGAGAGGTCTCCAAAAGTTGAAGAGGTTTGTTATGAGAAGTCTAATTTTCATATTGTAGAGATCATATAAGAGCATACATATTCAAGTTTGTAGGAATAAATTATAGTAATCTAATCCATGATTTTGAATCTAATTTAGATAATAAAATTAAGCTTGGAAATCAACATCTCCAATATTCAATGGCAACTATAAATTCAACACCAAAGAAAATTCCTTATTTCACACCCATGGTTGTAAAAAGTATAGAAACAAAGGTTCATAAACCCAAGTTCATGACTTGGAAGTAGATTCAAGAGTCAAGTGAGAAAGAGGAACAATCAAGCATCATTCAAGATGCTAAATTCAAGCAAGAGATCATTCATCCTCTACTCATTTCTCCTCAAAAGACAAATTCCTTTCCTCCATGGAAAGCCATTCAAGAAAAAGTATAGAGAGATGAGGTGAAAGTGATGCAAGAATAATAACCTCATGATCAAAATCAAGTATCCATGGTTACTTTTGTAGACATTTCACATATTATTGAATACTTTCAAGGATCCACCATGAGACTTTTGGAGAAAAAACCTCTCCTTTGTGAGGTAAGTGAAGAAGATGCAGCCAAAGAGATTGAAAAGTAAGGTGACTTCAGTGATCAAGAAGAAATCATTATTGGGACACCACTTGGAAAGGATAAGCATGACTCAATTTTCAATGATACCAAAGATGATGCATTGTAGGAACCAGTACAATCTAGAAGCGAGATTCAATAGGAAATATACCATTTGTAGTAGTTGTACCATGATTTCATGAGTTAAATTGGTGAAATTAATATGGAAAAATTGGATGATGAGATAGTAAAGCAAGATGAATCTCCATCTAAGGTTTTCATTAATGTATTAGAGCTTCAAGAAGATAGTGATAATATGGGTATGCCCAAAAAAATGAGAAGGATATTTTTTATGACAAATTGGTACAAATAAAGGACATGGATGAGATTGAGATTTCTCTTGTTCTAAAGGATCAAGTGCTTGAGAAGGTGGACAAAGAGTTTCCTATGGAGGACAATGACCAAGATTGGGTAGAATATGTAGAGCTTATTGATGAGCTTGAAGAACTTATAGCCAAGAATGATCCCATTCTTACTGAGGACACCATGGAAATCAAAAATCTTTATCTTATGGAACCACCATTGGAATATTCAATCAAGGAACCATCCGAAGAAACTAAGACTATCTGGATACATATAGCTAATTTATTTGGAGCTGCCTGGTTCTCACTAATCATCATGCCAATGAAATTGGAAAATAAAACATAGAAGGAGGTATCAAGACCAAGGGTCAAGAAGTTGAATGCTTTATTCAATACTTTATCTCATGATGCAACAAACTTGTCAAACTTTCCTTTTGATCTAGGAGGATTAGCAAGTTAGAGGTTAGTTTATATATAATAGACTTCCTTGTAGTTTTATTTCTCTAAGTGCACATCCACACATGCCTTCAGTAGTTTTTTATTCCTTTCCAGTTATTGTTTTCCATTCCCCTATGTGTATGCATTCACATGTTTATTATTTTGTGTGTCAGTTCTCCTATTTGTGTCTTTGTCTGCAAAAGACTTCCCATTTCATTATATACCCAAGTCTATTATAGCCAAGAAAAATTGAGTTATTTGACCATTATGTTGGTAAATACCTAAAATTTTCCAAAATTATTAGTAATTTGACCTATCAAGGCCAAATCACTACCCCCATAACTAGAAACTTTCAAAAATACTAGTCTTTAGCCCTTTGTAGCTAGTCAAACTGAGAAATTATGGCCTAAAAATGCAATTTTTGAGAAAAAAATATAAAAATTGGGATTTAAAATGTCATTAAACTATCTAATTCATGTTTATTCATGTTCAAAAACATGAAAATACCTTAAGTCCTAAGTTTTAAGTCATGACAAAGTTTTTGATATGTTTTATAGCCCCAAAATAGCCCACATGCCAAATTTGCAAGTTTAAAACATGGAAAAGGTTAAAAAGTTTATTTTTTCATGTTATAACACGCGATACTTCTAAAATATTCCATTCCAAGTGGAGGAATGATTTGGTAGTCTTTAAAAGGCAAGAAAAGACTCTTTTTCTTCATTTTTGTAAGAGAAGTATAGAATCTATATGTTTTCCATACAATATAGAGTAGGAGAAATATTCAATAGGCCATAAACAAGCTTCATCAAAAATTACATTTAAATTAATGGCCATAAAATCCCTAAAACAACCTTATATTGGTACTTTGCTTGTTGTCACAAAGAGACCTACATGTAGGTTTTCTAGTGGTATGGACTGCTGAGGAAGGGTACAACTCCCAAATTTTGGACGAAGAAAGTAGAATCAGAGGGATTACTGATGGTATAAGTGGATAATCAATTATATTCTCCAATATCATGAACCATTTAGTCTAATTTAGTTAAAATTTTGCTGCCTTGAAACTAAAAGACAACTATTTTTCTCCATTTTCTCCTCACTTGGGCAGAGTTTAAAGGAAATTCAAATTATTACAAGATCTTGGTGAATTTTTATACCTTTTTTTGTCCCCCTTAATTTTTTATTAATCTAATTCAATGTCAAACAAAGGTCACAAACTTGGCCAATCAATCTGTAGTGTAGTATGAGCTTCAAAGGTGAATTATATGGTCCTTGAAGAGGAAGGTAGCCTCAAATTTTCAAGAAATTTATGTTTTGTAGAGTTTACATCAATTTTTCATGATTTTAAAGCTAAATTATTAGAGATTATTCTTTTTTTATGTCCAATAATTCCCATCTCCATGCTCTAAATGTGTCTCTAAAGGACTTGTTTAGCATAAATTAAGGAATTTTTGCATATTTTGAGGTTTTTAAAGAAAACCATGATTTATTATTAAATTGTAGCTCTCCTCCAATGGTCTCCATTTTGATATGTAATTATTATCATGTGAAAAAATTGTATATAACTCCTTGCCTTGGTCCTATCATAATTCTAAATGTGTGTTTTTCACCTCATCCACATTCTCACCATATCACTACCATACTTCTCTCCTTCATTGTGTTTTGTGCTTCATTCCACATTCGATATCCCATATCCCACATCCATTAAAAGTAACCACCATCAAGGAAGGAATCATAAACATGAAAAAGGATATATATATATATATATATATATATATATATATATATATATATATATATATAATACTATTATAGTCCATATTTTTTCACTTACGACAAGGTTGTCTATAGTTTTGCAAAATCAATGTCATGTCATGGTTATAAACTTGGTTATGCTTTGATATCCAAAGAGAGCAAATGATAAAAATAAGTTTCAAAAGGATGATAACCAAATTAAAGTAGTAAATAATCATACTAAGACATCATCTCATTTCTAATCATTCACCTATAGTGTAAAACACACCTACATGCTATTATAGGTCATTATCTACAATGATTTTGTGGTTTTGACTATTCTAAATAGGGTTTTTGATGCTGCAATGTAATCATCCTAGTAGAAATATAGTTAATTATTGGTTTGGTTTTGTTTAAGGTTTATAAACACATAATTACTATTCTCATAGTCTATTCATTGTCTTATTATTGCACCTACAGCTACCTTGGAGCACACTACAGTCACAAGGTTTTGTGATCCTTTTAGGGGTTTTTTAGTTTCAAGAAACATCAAGTATTGAATATTTATATTCATTGGATAGTCAAAGGGGGAGATTGAATACTTAGGCCAAATATTCCTTAAAATATCAATTGACCATCTATAGTCCATTATGAAACCCTACAGGCCTATACTTGGAGATCACCTATAACCAAGTAGGTTTTGAATGTTTCAGGAGGCCTATTAAGGTATGCCAAACGAGCATGAATTGATGCTAAGTGACCTAATATTAGTTTTAAGGCACATGATAATATTGACACATTTTGTATTGATATTTACTATTGTAACTTACAATGCCTTAAATACTTGTAAAGGCTTGTATGGATGCACCTATAGCTTACAAGGAGGTTACACAGTCAACTGTCTTTTAAGTGTTCATCTAGGTTTTGTTACTCCATAAAGATATGTGATATTTGTGAATAATACACATATCATTGTGAATTAAGTGACATATCATGATTATTTAGTCTCTATCTAGGCACTCAAGCACCTTGTTCTTAGTTTATATAGGGACCATTAAGAGTTAAAACATAGTTAAATATTTAATACAAGGTCTAAGATCAAGAGGAGGGTTTTATTTTCTAAGGAATGAATGCTATCAGGAGGGATAGATGAGGTTTTATATAAACATGATGATTTTTTAAAGGGAATAATAGTGAGGGTTTCAACACCTAATGCTACAGTGTCACCAAAAGTGATGACCTATATCCACCATTGAAAACCTACTGGCTCATATGGAGACTATAACAGTCATATTCTAGGTTTGAAGTAAGTAAATGGAATTGTAGTGATTTATTTAGAGGTTATATGAGGATGTATCATTATATAATCAGGTTTATTATAAACATATCATATTTAAATCATTAATATATAGTGCTAACATCACACCTACAACCATAGAAACATAATGGAGCCTATAGTCATGCTTAGGAAAGGACAAGCTCGTAAACATGACATCTACAAGGTTTTTGAAATAGAGTTTAATGAGGGTTTCATAATTCATCATGTTTATGAAAAATTAATAGTTTTTATGCTTTTCAAGATGCAAGAGATGCCATTTAAGGACATTATAGTCAATTACTTTACCCTAGGAGCTATAGCCTACATTTTTAGGAGCTCAGACATGACTATGGCTATGAGAAGTTGAGGGTATGAGTTTGATGGTAGAGTTTATATTTAAATAAAAATTTAATGAGATTAAAAATGTTTAAAACCATGAAAATTTCCTCTAATATCTAGTGCTACAGTCTACATCTCCAATATATACCTGCAGTCCTATACAAGCATGTTTCAAGCCTAATGGCCCATGGTGGGTCTTATATCCAAGTATGTTTCAAGGGTTAATTGAAGTTAGTATCTATTTTTAAGAACATATGAATTATTAAATAATAAAATTCAAATCATACACTTCAATGAGGCCTATACTTATAGGACATTATACAAAATTTGCCAAGAGAGGCCTAGATTGACTTGTTTGATGATCAAAGTGTGCTTGAAAATAGGGGTAGAGGAGTTTTCCAAGTTATTGAAGAGACTATTAAGCTAATTTATTATTTTTTGACATTAAAAATATCTCAGAACCATGAAATAACCTCTAAAACACCAAAACTTAGTCAATATGTAGATAATACATGCACATGGGGTCAATTTTAAAGGAAAATGAGGATTTTTGGAGACACAAGTGGTTTCAGGACTTGAAATTTTGTAAAAACTATCATCATGAGTTGGAGAAATTTTTTTAAAAATTTCATGACCATTGGATGAGTGGATATATTCATATTTTTGTCTCAAACCTCAGCATGTATGTTTGAGGTCACCATTGGAACATGCACCATTCAAGAGTGTCATAGAGGTTTCTAAGCCTAGGTAAAAGTTTGGAAATAATGGGATGATGTTTTTATATCATAATAATACCTTTAAAGAGTGTAAGAACTCCAAATTTTATGCAAACCATACTCATATAGGCTTAGTAAGCAAATAGGCATATATGCCAAAATGGGGTTTTTTGACTTTTCAAGAAAAATGTGCTTTAAAAATGCTTTAATAGAATGTTATAGACCCCATAAATATGTTTTCAAGCATTTAGAATTAATGCAAGTTTCATTTTCATCATGGTGAAGATTTTCACTTTTTACATTTTTAGAAACCCTTTGGTGCCTCTTTTTCAAATACTCGTATTATTCACCATGTGTGGATTTTGGACAAATTATATTATTATGTTTTAATAACCTATATTTAATTATAATTCATGAACAATTGAGATCAATTGAGGTGTTGTGATTTGTGAACAATCATTAAGAGTGTAGGTAGCTTAAAATGCAAGCTAAACCCTACAAGCGAATTTCCTCCACGTATTAATTTTTCATATATTTTAGATGGGAACCAAATATTTTTAGGAATGTTAGGGGGGTTAGTATGATACACATAAATGGAAAGAGTTTGGGTTTTTAAGGTCTATACTTCATGAATAATTATTTTGAAGATTCAGCTTCAAAACCCTCCTAAACCCTCAAAAAAATAGTTTTATGAAAAGTGAATTTTATTGCCATCAAATCATCATAGATAAAATTTTAAAACATTAATTACACTCAAATAATATTTTAGAAATATCAATTTTATGTATGGATCTATACAGATGAAGGCATAGATCATTTTTTTTGGAAAAATTCATGGAAAATGAAATATAGAACATTCAATGGGATCTAGTCAATGGATTTTGAATCTTGATACTTTTTTTTCATCCTAAAATCTTTAGTTGGTCAAAAATAATCTTGGAAGTGTCTCTACCAAATCAATCAAAATGGCTAGTCTGTAAGAAAATAGAGCAAAATGGGCCTAGTCAACCCTATTGAATGAATGACAAGAGTTTTCTAATCAAAATCACATCTATTATGATGAGAAAAGTTGTTCCAAGTTTTATATATTTGTTTATTTAGGTTTCATGATTTTTTTTCAAGTTCCATGGAGTTCAAGTACATAATTTGGCTTTTAGACGTATTTGGCCTAGTAGGCCTAATTAGTCAATTACTCAAGTTGAGTTTGTCATTATAAGTGCTTAGAAAATATTTCAAAATGAGTTTCCACACCACTTATCTACTATTCACATAGAGTTTCATTCAAATCTTTAGCATTTAATGTCCCATTTCATACAAGGTGGAGTTAGTTGGAGTTGACTAGTCAAAGCATATCGTGCATCTTCCTTGATTTCCATGTGAAAGGGGACATTATCATGTTCTAACTCAGCTTCTAAATCACTTTAAGTGGAGTTATTCATCCAATATTTGGTGTATATTTCTATACAAAATAATATTTGACTTTTCAACATGGGCCCACCTATCTCCTTTCTACACCAAGATTGAAGTCATGCATTTAATGTGGACCTTGATGATTTTTAGAGAATTGTTTTAATATTGTAAAAGGAGTTAGTCTTGAGTTAACTAACCAAAACTAATTATTCTTCCATTTAAATTCCACATTGGCTGGAACTTTGTTTTTGAAACAATATATATTAGTTTTTTTAAGCCATTTGATTGCTTCCTAAGATAGAGAAGAAATTGTAATTGACACCATTTTTATCAAATAAAGAAGATCTTTTGCATATTAATTTGAATCAAATAAGAGTGTAATTTGACTATGTACCAACATATAAGTGGCATGTACTTTCCATTTTTGTAGGTCATTTCCACACCTATTGTGAAAATCTCATCCTCTATAAGTCATTGGAAGGGCTAGAATTTGAATTTGTTTTGTAAACTTCTTTCAGGCCTTCTTTTGAAACACTGATGTTCAAGATTAAATGCAGAGTTTTCTTTCAGATTCATATGTGTGTCTTACTTAGTTTCATAAATATTTTAGAGAAATCATTTAGGTGCATCACCCCATTATATGGAATTTGCCATTTTAGTTTCCTTCTCCCTTTTCATCCCAAAAAATCAAAAGTAGATTAGTTTTAGAGATAAATCTTAAGGGAACCATCCCTCTCTAGAGGCTCTTCTCAATAAAGAGTCACCCACACTCTAAGAAGATTTAATTATCTCATATATAGAGAACGTGTGCCTTACACATCTTTAAAAAGGGTGATCTCTAGAGTTATAATAATGTGATCAATCCCATTTGTTTTATATTGTGTGTTTCTTCTTCATATAATAGGGCATGGTCAAAATGGTATGTTGTCAACAATCAAGACTATGAAGATCTAGTAAGAAATGGTATGCATAGTGATAGGGGGAGTTTATATCATATATAATCAAATTTTCCTTCTTTTTTTATCACTTAAAACATTTTAAAAAAATTTAGGTCCTTAATATCAATAGGTAAGCCCACTTTGTCATTGTGTCAAAGGGGGAGAAAGTGTTTGTAGAGGAAGGAGTGTGTGCATAACTTTACATTGGTGTTAAAATAAATGACAAAGTTTTATATTATTGAGCTGTTGTCAATAATGTATCCAAGGTTTCCAATAGTGTTTATGAGGTGTCAATTTTTCTATCTATTCAATGACAAAGTGTGCTTTAATAGTCATGCATGGATCTTCCAGGTTTGGTTGGATAGGTAAGTTGATGGATGTGTTTGTGTTTTGATCATGTTAAAAAGGTCATATGGGGTATCAAGAGTGATTTAACTTGGTATTGAAGTGATAGGTTTTAATTTGGATCATCCTTATGGTTATTATGGTCATCTAGGCCTAGTTGGTCTTTTGGCAAATCGGGGTGAGTGAGCAGATTGATGATGTCAGCATTCACACATGTAAAAGTGTCAGAAGGCATTGGTCACATGAATAAAATCAGTTTTGTAACAAGATTATATGGTCCAAGTTTCAATTCATGAATATATGTGTATCAACATATATAATGTTACAAATTTGGATTCCTAGACATATTTATCTATGTCCCATACTTAGCCAAAATTGCATTAAAAAGTGACTGTTAGAATTCAAATATTTGTATTTAAAAAGGAAAACCAATCCTCACTATTTTGGCTATAAATTTTGATGTTGGACGAATTTTATGGTGATATAAAAATAAAAGTGGTAGATAATTTCAAGGAAAATCTAGGAAAAATAATTTATATGTTTTACTCGTCATACACTTGCATTTATTGTGGTCCAAAGTTGACTGATGGTTTGACCATCTTTTGCAAATGACCCAAGAAGGATATTTGAGTTTTTATTGATAGTGTTTGGATGTTTCAAGGTGAATCATCAATTGGATAGTGTTATATACTCCTTAAGTATCATTTTTATGTATTTTTGAGGTTTGAGCAATCCATCTTATGTATGAATAAATGATCACAAATTGACTGTTTGTTCATGCATGGTGTTTTCATGAGGAAGGTAAATTATTGCTAGGTTTTGCATATGCAGAGGTGGATAGGGATGAATGTAATCACTTGAGGGTGTTTTATGGAAAATTTGGTTAGGATATATGTGATTTGATGTGCTCTTGTGTTCCTATTTTTACTTGGTAAAGTGCTAAAAGGGTGAATAGGTCTCCATGAGACCTATAAGGGCTACTAAGACCTAATTGAAAGGTGTAGATGCTAAAGAGTGAGCCATGGATGCTATGGTAAACCTATGAAGGTGGGATTGATTTTTGTATAAGTGTGATATAAGCCTTAAGAGTTATGTAAATTATTATGTCTGGCCATGAAGGTGATGGACAAGTATACTCTATAAAGAGCCAAATCAAATGTGATGATTTATAAAGTTGTTATACAAAGAATAGTGAAGTGTGATCATGATTGGTGGATGGATTGAAGTGTATAGTAGGTTTAAGAATGTGTGGATGAATTATAAGTCATATTTCTAATTTTATAATAGTGTTTTTATAGGGTTGAATATTGAATATGAGAGAAGTATAGAGTGATCCAAAAGGGTGTTTTGGATGCATTGCTTGTGTGTAAAGGCTTGAGAGAGTAAGAAGGGTTGAAGAGAGGTGTTATACATTATTTATCCATTATATTGAAAGGAAATAAAAGTTTTGAAGCTATTTATATTAGAGGTGTAGTGTGGGTTCTCAACATGTAGGATAAGTTGGTGCTTATTCATGCTTAGGGGTGGGTTCTCCTTGTGAAGTGGGTGCTTCACTAAAAGGTCTCATGTTGTTATCATATTATAAGACAATTAGTCCATGTGTTTTCATGTTTAAGAGTGGGTTTTATCCCCCATGAGGGTTTACCACATAATTCATAAACTAAATATTTTGGATTGCTTTTCTGTATTTTACGCTTTTTGATGTTTTAGCATGAATAAAGATGCAATTTTGGAGATAAATTCAAATGAATAACTAAACCACAGTATAAAGTTTCAACTGGATAATAAATGAACTTATTATTATTGTGGACAATTACAATATCAAGCCTCTATCATGCAAATAAAAATACCACTAAAATATGGTCTCAAAAACCTGATTGTTCTAGCAAACTAGAAAATAACTCTAAATCTAGACTACTCGGGTTGCTGTGTCGACACACAGTCACCGACATTGGTTATACTTCCATCATCAATCGATATACTACCAATTTCAGTCTCTGTCAGTTAGCTAATCTGCCGATGTCAGTCTTCAGTCGGCCAATGTCGGTATTTGGGATGCCGATGTCAGTCTCTGCACTTCCCTGTGGCCTGCAACTGTGAATGATTCCCTTATTCAATCTGTGATTTGGTGGGTACAACTTGGTATGGATCTATGTGGATTCCATATAGCAAAAAAATATAGTATAGCACAGCCTATACACTAGACCCCTGATCTGTAGATCTATATTTTCTAAATCAAAACTAATGAAATAAATACCTGGAAACCTCTGTATTTTGTCCTTTCTAGCCACTGATTTATCAAAGCAAATAACTTTTGAAACCCCATATCTGATCAATAAGCTCAATATGAATTTTTTCATGAATCCACCCCTAAAAAGAGCTAGGTTTTCATCCAACTCTTCTCCAATCTGCTGAAGGTTTTCGTCCTCAGAGATTTAGCTAAATCAGAGATTCAAGCTTCACAATAATGCATCAGAATTTTTAAGCAACAAAAGATATGAAAAATGCTTTGCCCTCAACTTCTTTTAAAGGCTCCCATGAATCTTCTAGAAGAAGCCAACTTATTTAATATTTTAATCAAAATTAATTAATCAAAGTCATCCTATTGAAGAAATATTAATTTTTGGACAACTTAAATTAATTAAATTAATTTACTTTATCATATTTTTGGGGACATTGCAGTCCTCCCTTCCTAGAGATTGCTTGTCCTCAAGTAATTCACCCCTAATACCCAACACCAACTTCCAGGATCCCATATCATTCTCAAAAATTTGCAAACTCTACCATCTGAAACACTATGCTTATTCTTTGCAGAAGACCACTGTGCTATTCTGATTATCATGCTCTCCAAATTCCCATAACCATCCTGTAACCATGTATCTGTGTGAAATCCTTGTGACATAGAAGTAGCAAACCTTGTCGGATACATAATAGCATGATGGATAACTGACTACTGTCCCTATAAGTAATTCCTCATACACAACTGAGTTGAGTACTTGTAGACTCTAGTTTCATCTTCTGTAGATGGCAACTCTTCATCCCACAATGGATGGTATAAGCCCCCCATCAATCCACATCGATGCATCAACCAATCATCTGCATGTGAACTAAAAGAAAGGTGATGAACTCTCCTCACTATGCAGTCATGGTAAAAAGCACCAACCTCCGTCAATAGTTGACCATCATAGTCCTGCTTTATATTACCTGACATGGAACTAACCTTAGGGGGATCAAGTGTATTTTTAGATTCATCTCTCATTTGAATAATGTTATCTATATTTTTTTGTCTTGCTATGTTGATGAGATTGATCTTATCTTTCACTTTTTGAATATGTTGTCTTGCATTGGCAGCCACTAATCTAGCCTCTTTGGCTTTTTGCAACCATTCTTCATTAATTTTTTTGGACTTCTTTACCTCTTCAATGCCAAAATATACAAAATTAGTCCTCTTATCCTGGATATCTTCATGTCTACCAAATGGTGTAGGGCTGCCATCAATGGGTGATATCATATCATTGGATTTCTCATGATCACAAGCTCTTATGTCACAAGAATGATGGGACATAATGCTGCTATCCTCAAACCAATTAGTGATAACATCATGCCATTGTAAAATGTCTTCTTCATCATGTGTATTCAAAACACTAGTGGCTGCTCCACTAAGCAAAGGATCAACTTTCACATCCACCTTAATATCTGGGACCCTTAATGGACTTTTATATGTACGAATAACATTCATGGAAGCACCATCTAATTCTTTACCATGATAGGATGAAGCAATGCTAGACTCATCACAAGAAACCATATCTTCATGTAGCTACTCTAATGCAACTGGTTTGTCTTCACCCATCACTTGCTCTTCTTTTCCTTCATTTCCTTGTCCCTCAATCATATGCACAACACATGATTCTTGCCCATCCAAAGAGGTTGCAATAGAAGGTTGGTGACTACACTGACTTCCCACCAAAGATACTGATCTACTCCGTCTGCCTCTGTGTCTATCCACCTCCAACCACTCCAAGGTATCCTATAATTGGTCTAAGGCCTGAACAATCATGGGCTGAGTAGTGATGAGAGTTTTCATCATTTCTATCTCTTCATTAGGCCTGGGCCACTTTGATTTCTCTTTTGCAAGAATGTTGGGTGGTGTAAGCCCAAACATTTTATAGAGTTTTCCCATTTTGAAACAATCTATTAAAAAAATAATTTCACAAGGAATTCCACAACATAAAACCACACAAGCTGGTAGGATGCACGGCTCTGATACCACTGAAATATCCCCTATTTCCCTTTAAATTTAGAAACTGAATATTTTGGATTGCTTTTCTGTATTTTACCCTTTTTGATGTTTTAGCATGAATAAAGATGCAATTTTGGAGATAAATATAAATGAATAAATAAACCATAGTATAAAGTTTCAACTGGCTAATCAATGAACTTATTATTATTCTAGACAATTACAATATCAAGCCTCTATCATGCAAATAAAAATACCACTAAAATATGGTCTCAAAACCCTGATTATTCTAGCAAACTGGAAAATAACTCTAAATCTAGACTGCTCAGGTTGCTGTGTTGACACACAGTCATCGATGCCAGTTATACTACCATCATCGATCGATATACTACCAACTTCAATCTCTGTCAATTGGCTAATCTACCGATGTCAATCTTCAGTCGACTGATGTCAGTATCTGAGATGTCGATGTCAGTCTCTGCACTTCCCTGTGCCCTGCAACTGTGAATGGCACCCTTCTTCAATCTGTGATTCAGTGGGTACGGCCTGGTATGGATCTTTGCAAATTTTGTATAGCGGTGAAATACAATATAGCATAGCCTATACGCTGGACCCCTAATCTATAGATCTATATTTTCTAAATCAAAACTAATGAAATAAATAACTAGAAACCTCTGTATTTTGTCCTTTCTAGCCACTGATTTATCAAAGTAAATCACTGTTGAAACCCCAGATTTGATTAATAAGCTCGATATGAATTATGTCACGAATCCACCCTTGAAAAGAGCTAGGTTTTTGTCTAACTCTTCTCCAATCTACTAAAGGTTTTTGTCCTCAGAGATTTAGCCGAATCAAAGATTCAAGCTTCACAATAATGCATCAGAATTTTTAAGCAACAAAAGATATGAAAAATTCTTTACCCTCAACTTCTTTTAAAGGCTCCCATGAATCTTCTAGAAGAATCCAACTTATTTAATATTTTAATTAAAATTAATTAATTAAAGTCATCCTATTGAAGAAATATTAATTTTTGGACAACTTAAATTAATTAAATTAATTAAGTTACTTTATCATATTTTTGGGGACATTACACAACCTATGAAGGTGGGATTGATTTGTCTATAAGTGTGATATAAGCCTTAAGAGTTATGTAAATTATTATGTCTGGCCATGAAGGTGATGGACAAGTATACTCTATAAAGAGCCAAATCAAATGTGATGATTTATAAAGTTGTTATACAAAGAATAGTGAAGTGTGATCATGATTGGTTGATGGATTGAAGTGTATAGTAGGTTTAAGAATGTGTGGATGACTTATAAGTCATATTTCTAATGTTATAATAGTGTTTTTATAGGGTTGAATATTGAATATGAGATAAGAAGTATAGAGTGATCCAAAAGGGTGTTTTGGATGCATTGCTTGTGTGTAAAGGCTTGAGAGAGTAAGTAGGGTTGAAGAGAGGTGTTATACATTATTTATCCATTATATTGAAAGGAAATAAAAGTTTTGAAGCTATTTATATTAGAGGTGTAGTGTGGGTTCTCAACATGTAGGATAAGTTGGTGCTTATTCATGCTTAGGGGTGGGTTCTCCTTGTGAAGTGGGTGCTTTACTAAAAGGTCTCAAGTTGTTATCATATTATAAGACAATTAGTCCATGTGTTTTCATGTTTAAGAGTGGGTTTTATCCCCCATGAGGGTTTACCACATAATTCATGTGTTGTGTGCTTGATATTTCATTATCTTTCTTGTTCATTAGTATCAATGACTTGTATGTTTTATGAATGCTTATGGTGAATGATTAAGGGTTTGAAAGGATTAGAATTAAATTTTGGATTATCTTACATCAGTCATTCAGCCTCCCTCTCAGTGGTGTACCTCTAATAATCAATACCTCATGCCAAACCATATCATATCACATTTTTGATACAATAAATGATAATCAATAAATTTGTCAAATGAAAATTTATCCTATAGGGGAAAACTAATTAATTTGATCAACAATAAAATATACCTTATTTGGGGAAAACATTATTCAGTCAATCCCCCTCTTTAGTTTAATTCAATCATTTAGTATTTCTTATAATTCAAAGCTCATAAGTTTTGCACTATTTAGGACAAGTCAAAGTGTATCACTTTTCTTGGGATGCATCCTTCCCAATTCCCATGTCTTAGGGTCAATAATTTTCTACTCTATTAACATTGGAAATAAAAGTGTTAAAGCATTAGATCATTTGGATTAATATCATCCATGTGTTACTCTCACTCTTCTTCTTGTCCATTGTCTTATTTATTTTTTAGGGACCATTAATTTAAATCATTCTCTAACTGTTCCCTCGAGGGGGAATCCAACGCTTGTCTCATTGGCCCATAAATTTTATCAATTGTCAACACGTCATTCTTAAATCCTTAAGAATTTCTTATAAACAATTTTTTCATTAATTTGAAATACATTATTATTCCTTGTGTCTTGCAACACCTTCTCAAATAAGGGGAAATGTAGACACTCCATTTTCACCACTTTCATGTCTAAAACTACAATCATAACTACTTTTTTAATTCACACACAAATTTAATCAAAAATAATCAATTTATCCAATTTACCCACACAAGTACCAATTTAATCCAAGATTTGAAACAACATGTTTCTAATTGTGGCAATGCACCATAATGTCATGATAGTTTTATCAAATGCACCCAAAATGAACATGACCATTTTAAAGTGATATTATGGTAAATTAAATGAACATTTTATTGGATAAATTAAATTTTTAAATACACAGTTATTATAATGGTTAATTAATTAATTAACCTAAACATTCTCTAATGCAAAATTCCATAACATTTTGGAAATTTATATTTATTTAAAATAAAAAGGTAATATTATCTCATCTTTATGACACCATAGGGGAAAATTAAATTGTAAATAATAGGAATGAAATAAATCTCTTACACATTATTACACACTTATCCATCTTAAACCCTCTTACACACTCCAAAAGGGGTCATGATTGCACTTTTCTTCCAAATCTCTTCCACACTCTAAATTTCATTAAATGGACCCTCTTGAATTTCCAAAATATAATATTTATGAGGGTCAGGACTCATTATTATCCCTCTATTTTTAGATTAAGAATGATGGTCCTCATTGATTCAACAAGTATATAAATTGAAGGTCACCCCTCCATTATAGATAAGCTTCTTGGACTTAAACTTACTCTACCAAAATACATAAGGATATTGACCATTATCATGCTAATTACCAAGATAAATAAAGTGTAGACAAGGGAAGATGTTTATCACACATTGATTTGACATTTTCAAAGACATCTAGTTCTATAAGCTATGCACATATCTCTTCGGACCTATAATAAAAGGAAGTGTTTCAAAGAAGGTATAAATGTTTATATTTTGTATTCAATTTGATTCTTAATTTACTTAATATTTCTCAAACATAGTGGATAGGCTTAAAATGTTATGGTATTTCAATTTTTTTTATTTCATTCACTAATAATGATCTAGCCTTCTTTGGATTTATGATATACACTACCTAATGATATTGATTGGATTTTTAATAAGTTCAATGCCACCTATTTAAATAAGATAATGAATATTTTATTGTAAATCATGACATATATTCATTGAATGTACATGGATTATATGATATGCACAATAATAATTATATCTATATGTGCATTTTGCATGAGATGTATCCTAATATCTAATAGGATTAATTTTATCTAATTTCAAATCAAATATAATTCTTAAGATTTTACATATAATATATTTTATCCTAGGAATTTGTAATGATACACTAATGGAAGAAGCAGTAATATGTGTAGATGTCACCCTTTTTTTAAACAAAGGTGAATGTATGCTCTTTTTAGGCACATGGATTTTAGTTTTGGAAATAGAAATAGGATAGTGATTGTTATGACTTAGCTTTTGAGATTGTGTAAGATCATTTTATATTGTTATAGTCTCATAGAAAATATATTTTAAATATTCATAATATGGTAAATCAAATAATATTTGAGAGGAAATATAATAACCTTAATAAAAATGTATTATTTCTCTAAGTCTATTGGTTGATATATCAATCAGTGCATACTAAACTTAAATCACAAATAAGTTCAACATTGCCTTGATGAAGAGACAAAACATGTTCAAATGAAGTGTGTGTTCCCTTATTGTTGATGTATCCTAATAAAATGACCTCTTCTAGTTCAAAGTATGTGTTTTAGTTAATTTCCACTCATTTCTTAATTTAGAAGTATAATAATGAAAATAGTAATAGGGTGTGTAGAAGAATACCTAGTAAAGTGTGCACATGAATCCAAACGAAGGTGGGAACTCCTCTTTGGATAGAAAGGAATAACCTATAGATAATTAAAAAAATTGAAAAGGGGTTGTTTAAATGGATGGTTGAGTGGATTGCCTAGCATGAGCTATATCCAAAAAGTGTAGTGCTTATTAGGATGTTGTCAATCCACTATTATAACAATTATGCTGATATAAATGAAAAGTAAAGATAATTGAATTCAATGATATGAAAGTAAATATGTGAAAGAAAGAGAAATTAAATTATTTTTTAAATAAAACAACTAAAAATAGCAAAATTGGATCAAAGCTTATGCTAAAATGGTTGGAGTCTGGTTCAAAAAATTAGAAAGGTTATTGTTATTGGGTAGAAATAGAGAAAAGTGGGTTTGGTTGAGGGTAAGGGAATAAAAATATCTTTTTGGATTTTTGTGCCATAATGACTAATGGTGGTAAGGTTAATCAGCTACAATTAAGGTAATAGTAAATAATTGGGATAACCATCAGCAATTGCCTATGTGTTCTGGGAGGATATTAAAGTGGAGATGCAAAATGTTGAATAAGTAGGTGGGGGGTTTTGATATAGGTATGTGGGAGGGAGAATAATATTTCAAGTGGTTTGGCTAGGTTAGGGAGGTTATAAATAAGATGAATAAATGACAACAAGCACAAGATACTTATAACTTGATGGTGGAGGGTTGAGGCAATTTGGCCAAAGTGATGGTACTTTAGACTTCAAAAGTGATGCATATAGAGGTTTGGATCTCTAATGTTTTTACTTGTTTATTAAAGGGATTTTAAATACCTGCATAGAAAAATATAATATATTGGACATGAATTCATTTTGTGGATCCATTTTAATTCCTCCTTTTCTCCTTTTGTAAGATGAAGTTGTTAATTGGGATGGAGGAAGTTACTAATTTGATAGGGGGGTAAATATGATAATTAATAATGTTTTAAATATGATTTAATTCACACAAGGAAGTTATGAATTTGTATAATGCTTATCTTGTACAAAGTTAGAAGTTGCTTTAAAGTAGGCTTGTGGTCCTGATCAGTGACAGTCAGGATAACCACCACCAATTAGGCTAATCGATGGTGGTCAAGGGCTTGAGGATTAAAAGTGGATAGATGGATTAAAAATTTAATTCAATGGTAAAGGTGTGAAATGAGTTAGCTAGATGATTATCTAATATAAGGATCAGAATTGGGTTCATGGTGGTTCAACATCAACAACTAACCAAGGTGTAGTTTTTGAGTGTTTATATTTTACCCCTTTTATTATGCAAATTTGGTTTGATAAGTTGCAGATAAAAAATGAATGGTTTCTTGTTCAAGGTCTAATTTCCCTAAGTATGGAGGAGGTTTTCCCCCTCAAATTGAGAGTTGATGAGGCAAAAGTAAAATCAAGTTGAGGTTTCATAAATAGTGAATGGGTAATCATGATGTTGGTGACATGATAAGGTTAGGCATGTGAGATGAAAACATATACATAAAAGGTGACTAAAAGTGATATTAAATATCATTTAAATGCTAAAGTCATAAATTTTGGTAAAAATAAGGTCAATGTTAGAGGGACCTATGATAGGGGTGTTCGATCCACAACATTGGTCATAACTGATTGAGTTAGGCCTATCAAGCCATCTAAATAGGGTCGGTATGGGTCACAAGTATCCAAGGTAGGAAGTTCTCATATTAAAGAACATAATAGTTTAGGCTATCCATGAGGTGATGCAAAGTTCAAAATTTCAACATGGCTAGGTTTTTTGGTGTGATCAAAATGACCATGGTAAGTCATCACAAAACATGCAAATAAATAGGATCAAAAGCAACTAATGTTGAGGTAGGAATGGTGAAATCATGGGTTGATTGGGTATGGGTTGGAATGAGATGGCTGAGCTAACTCTAGATGTACAAGAGAAATAGACACTACATACATATTTCCATAGATAGGAATCCAAAAAGAGCTTTAGGATAAATGTAGTTCTCAAAAGGTTAGATTTGTAGGTTAGGGGTCTTAGTAAGAAAGTGGAATAAATGACTAAGAGACCCAATTTATTATGGTTAGGGTAGACCTTAGTAATCAATTAGCTATGGTTACCCTTAACTGGTAATGGTTAGAAAAACCCTAAAAATTCAAGACGTAAAAATAAAATGGTAAATCATTTTTACCATTATGACTTGTGATTATAGATTTTGCACTCTAAGTATTTTGTCATATTGGTGACTTAGAATGGAGTGTTCTAAGGTGTAAAATCATGAGTGGGTGAATGTTTTGGTTAATTGGACCATTGACCAAATGGAGGTTGGATGAGGGCATGACCAAGTGGCAGTATAAACACTCTTAACATGGCAGTGATCATGGAATGAGGTAGGGTTTGATAGTATAGGTAAATTTGACTAATGTTTCACATGTGAATTGAATAAGAATAGGTTTGGGTTATAATTTTAGGTAGGGTTTTAGGAGAATGATGCCATAGGGTTAGGGTTTACTAGTTTAGGCAAAGATTATAGATAAAAGTGATAGGGGAAGGATGTGTTGAGTTGTGATTGGGTAGGATAATAGGTTTGGGTAGTTGTTTTTAAGAAAAATAGGGTTGAGTGGAGATGTAAGAGGTCACAGGTTCAAGGTTCACACCATTGGTGGTCACACATAGTGGCATGTGATGGTTGAACCTCAGAGGAAAAGGCTCCTAAGGGGACCATCAATGGTTTGAGGAACTACTAATGGTCAAAGTGTATTAGGGGGAGTTTGGGGATAGGTTGATGGTGTTTGTAAAAGTGTGCAAAGTTTTTAGAATATATTATAAATAAAGGTTTGAAATGCTAAAAATAAGATGTGAGGGTGTCATGTAGGTCAATAAAAGCTATGCAGAAGAGGGTGAGGATTAGAGAGAAAAGGATGTAAGTTTTAAAATGGGGGTAGATAAAAGGTAGGGGTGTTATTGAGTGTGAAAGGTAAGTTAGAGTGGAATAGGTTGTAGGTGGATAGTGGGTTTGTTTTTGGTATGCTAATGTGATTATTTTGTAGGTCCATGATCAGGTTTAGATGAGGGATTAAGTCTCATAGATCTTTGATAAGGTTTGAGATAGGATGAAATTAGAGGAGTGGAGGCACATGGAGATGGTTACCCTAAGGGCTATGATACATTATCATTACCTACCATATGTGTAGCTATGATCATCACATTCACTGAGAGATGGTACCCAATGATGAACACCTTTATGTTACCAATTGGTGAGATGACCATCCTATTGGAGGATGTGATAAGGATAACATGGTTACCCATCTAGGGGAGCCCATTTATCATATCAAGACTGAAGATAGAGACTATTTTATATATATATATATATATATATATATATATATATATATATATATATATATATATATATATATATATATATATATATATATATATATTATATGAAACTAATTAGGATCATGTTCGATGGCATGCAGGTGGGTTTAAGATCAAGATGATGTACCAAAGGGCCCTAGAGGATAAATTCCTTTTGATGATGATGATAATGGTAGTGACATGTTTTGATTTTACATATTCAAGCCATTGATAAGTTCCATATCTACTACAAGATGTAATGGTAGAGATGTTGCTTGAGAGGATTATATTTGGATAGGCCCTAGTACTATTAGTCCAAATATATAGGAAGCTATAGGCTTTTCGGGCACATAGATGATATGGTATTAGTGTCCGTTTCATGCTACACTATTGGGCATTTGAGCACATTCATGTTGTGAGACCATTAGGGGTACCATGGTAGGGGTTCACTCAAGTAGCCTTTCTAGTGGGTTTCAATCAGTGGAGATATATTGATGAATTGATAGGTGTCAGGGGAGGAGCTAGAGATATTGATTGGTTCAAGGATGTGTTGGAGGGTTTAGTTGTGGGAGATGTTGTATGGAGGCCATATGTAGATTGGCCTATTTGGCTTGGGCATAGGTACCACACATTATCACTCTAAAGCTAGTATTGGATACATGGGAGATGAGATGGGGAGAATAAGTTGATCCTATTTGATTGAGTGTGGAGATATTCTAGACTAGTTCAAGGGACCCCTTTTGATTTTCTAAAATACAGGATAGATGATATAGAGTTCCCACTCCTAGAGCCACATCCACAAGAGGTTATCTTAGATTTTAAGGGGTTCTCAATAAGGGTGGATATTGATTATGTAAGAATTATTGATGGTTATGTAGTTTGGTTCCAAGCTAGGTATGCAATAATAGATTTTGCATGGCATGAAAGGATAGATAGGTAGTAATAACAATAGTAGTGGTTTAAGCCTAGGTGACTAGATTATATGGATACGTCACTACTTTACTAATTATGTGAACTAGGAATTTAACTCAAGAGAGGATGGTTAGTATCATGTTAGTTCTAAAATGAAAATAAAATGAAAGAAACACACTAAATAGAATAACATCTCTAGGCCTACACACTAGGGGGAGCTTAATAACAAACATATGAAAAAAACAACTAGAATGCAAAGAAAACCTTCCTTCACTTTCCTTGGATGCTCCAAATAACTCATTGAAGTGGCTTACTCAACTTGTGCTCAATGAGTCTTCATCAAAGGAAGCTTGGTTATCTCCTTTTTTCCTTGGCACCTTTATGATGGCTTTTTATTTGACTTGGATCAAAAATTTAGCTTGAAAATATTAATTTACATGAAGCTTTGAAATTAATTCATCATTATAAATTTGCATTATTCAAGCTTAAAGTTCAATAGGCAAGGCCTCCTATTTATAAATTTTGTAAAATGGTTAGAATCAACCTAAACCATTCATCTCAAGATGAAGATGTGTGGCTAAGAATCCATTCAATTTTTGAGGTTAAAAATAAATAAATGCCTTCATAAATATTTAGGATAGAGAGGTAATAAAGAGGCATGAAGGGTCTTAATAACGCATGGGGTGGCTTAATCCTGATATTTTATGCATTTATGGCCTAGGGATGTCTTCCAAAGAAATGATGTCATTTGATGATGTAGATATTCAGTATTCATTTCTAAAAAAAGTATACAAAAATCTCCATGGAATTCTCAATTAGGCTCATGATTTGAAATAATTAACTTTAAGCATGATTAGTCACTTTTGTGAAAATTTTGGCCCTTTGGTGCACAAATTAATCAAATTGGTAAAATTGTCTCATTATTGGCTTGAAATTTGATTGGATTGGAATTAGGATACAATGTTATATGTGTTGGATTATTTATCCCATTTAGGATGTTTTAAACACAAAATAACAAAGACACATGTCTCATACAATAAATTTGGTAGAAAAGAGCAATCTAGAGCACCTAGGTGTGAAATTGGCTTTTTGAATTAAAATGATATGATCAAAGTTAGTTACTTAATAAATTGCATTGCCCCATTTAATGATAATCTATCCAAAATTGGAACTTTAATATATCAATTTCAAATATTTTAATATGTTTTAGTGTTTTAGGCCAAATTGTGCACTTTGGTGGAAAATGGTCAAAAGCTTGGTTGGAGGTTATCAGTGGTCAATTTTAGGTGTCTAAGATTTTCCATTCTTTTGGAAGGAATTTCAAGCTATAAGAATAGTAACATCTTCTCAAAGAATGAAAAGTTCATGTATGCTTACAACTTCAATGGCAATTGATGAACTGTATGATACCCCCTCAAGGGAATGATTGGCATAATTAGGTCAGTAAAAGGTCCCTAAAAAATAAAGGAGTGAAATAAAGGAACCAAATAAAAGAATATGATGGGATGAAAACACAATGAGTTTGAAAAAGTAGTCTATAATCACTAAGAATGCAAGTGGGATGGTGTATAATGGTTTGCCCAAAGGTGGTTATAAGCATTATACCCTGATAGTGGCAACGTGGTATGATAACACAATGATTTTACCAAAGGAACTTATAATCATTGAGAAGATGAAGTTGCCCCAATTAGGACAAAAAAACAAGATAAAAACATGCCCATGTTTGGGCAAAAGAAAGTAAATTTGGTGAGAACACAATGATTTGCCCAAAGGTGGTTATAATCATTAAGAAATGTAGGTGGGATGGTGTATAATGATTTGCCCATAGGCAGTTATAATCATTGGGAACTAATGGTGGTAAACATTATTTATTGTATGATGATGATGGTAACTTAAAATAGAGGGTAATGATGAATTGGAAAAACCTATTAGTAGGGAGATGCTCATCTGAACTAATAAAATTTGAAATTATTTTGTGGTTAATTACTCTCTTTGGGTTATGATTGGGATACCAGTGCCAAGGAGATGTTGATATTACCCTTTTTGATTAGACTTATTACATATTTTTTTATTTTATCACTTAATGATAAGCATCATGATATAACACCATGATGACTAGGCCAAAATATGCATAAAGACTGACTCCCAAGATCTAATACTCAAATAGAAAACAATGCACCAATGATAAAAAACATGATGACAATGTAAACATATCAAATATGGATGGATTTATGTATAAATGCAAAATTAATCACCCAATTAATTCACATAGACTAAATTAAGGCAACATTACTAAAAGTAAACAAACAGGTACACAAACAACAAATAAAACAAGCAAAAAGATAATAGCTAGTCCTAATGTTAGTATAAACAACACAATAAACGTTACCTCTAAAAAATGGGGGGCAACAACTTAGCAAACAAACATGATGGGGGTAATATAAGAAAAGGAAGGTGGTGGCTGAGCTATGTCCATGCACTACGGAAGTGGATGTTGCCTATATAGTTCTATGGATGATATATCTAAGAAAAACGTTAGGTTGAATGTAGTTCTGACAGGAAATGGGAAGAAAATGATAAATGATGAAAAAAATAGGAATAGTCTTTAAAAATGACAAGTGCATGGGAGAATAAGGCCAAAAAGGTTGGGGAAACTAAGTGACAAGTGATTATGCTTGTAACTTAGTAAGGGTTCCTAGAATCCTTAAGGTAAATAAGTGGTCAATGTTTTTAGTTTTTTCTATTGATTTTACAAATATTTTTGAAATTTTTGAAGTATCTCAACTTGATCGAGAATGACAAGACATTAAATGGTTTAATTTCACAAAATGGTGAGATCATTACTTAAGATGCTCTTAAAATGGTGAGATCATGGCTTAGGTTACTTATAAAATGGTGAGATCATGTCTTGGGTTACTTACAAAATAGGGAGAACATGGCTTAGGTTTCTCATAAAATGGTGAGATCATGGCTTAGGTTACTCATAGAATAGAAAGAGAATGGCTTAGGTTACTCACAAAATGGTGATATCATGGCTTAATTTTCTCACAAAATGGCAAGAAGGTGGATTATGGTGACTGAGCTAACCTCAACAAGTATCAAGCACTGCCTATATAGTCCCAGAGTAGGACCTCAATTCACTATAGTTCCAGCTTATAGTGGAGGAATCTAACTAGTATAGCATCTAATTCAACCAAAATAGGTATAACTAAGATAAAGTCACAGTACAACATAGAGAATGGCTAGTTGGTATGGTTAAGGCATATTAAACAAGTGTTTCCCCTAGTTTGTCCATAGGTAGTTATAACTAGGATACAATGGCATAGGTCATTGAGACTAATCTGACTATAGGTGGTTATAATTAAGATCAAGATAATGAGAGAGAATGAAACAAGAAATGAAGTATGTAACTACCAAATGTTTGTCATATTTCTCAAAAATACTGCCTATATCTAGAATATGTGAAACAATTACTAAAACCAAATATTAATGCTCTTACTAAAAGTGGTGATGGAACCACATAGAATGGAACCAAGGTCATAGGGCTAGGTAGGGAGGGAAAAATGAACTTGATTGATGGGGAAGGTATGGTAAAACATACATGTGATATGAAAAGTGATAGGTTGGTAGGATGATAATTTGGTAAAAAGGTTATTATACAAAGAAGATTAACAAAATGATACAACTTGAAACGGTCCTTATAGACAATACACCAAGTCACTCAAGCATAGTACCACCTAAGGTGGATAATGTTCATCAGATCATTAATTTTATGACCATCTGGTGTGGCAAGCCTATATGTTCTAGTTCCAAAGTTTTCTACAATGATCAAAGGACCAACCCAATTGGGTTTGAACTTACCTTTATGATTCTTTTTAGCCATGGTATTTTTTTGGTTTTTTTTAAGGACAAGATCACCAAGTTCAAATTCTCTATATTTTATGTGTTAATTATAGTGGCCTAAAAGTTAATTCTAATAAGATTGGAGATTATTCATGGCATCCATGCATTTCTCATCAAGTAACTCTAGTTCTTGTAGGTGAGCTACTCAATAGTCATTGTCATCCAAGACATGCCTAAAATAGATTCATAGAGATGGCAACTAGACCTCAATGGGAAGGATGGCCTCTGTACCATTAATAAGTGAATATGGAGTGGCTCTTGTGGGTGTACATTGATTGGTACGGTATGCCCAAAGGGCAAAAAATATAAGAAGGTTCCAATTTCAACCAACATCATTAAAAATATTTTTGAGAATTTTGGTAATGGTTTTGTTTGATGGTTCAACATAGCCATTACCTTGAGGGTAAGATTTTGTAGAAAAATGTTGTGTGATGTTATATTCAACACATAGATTTTTGACATCTTTGTTCTTGAAGGATCCTCCTTTATCAGATATAATGTCAGAGGGGATACTATATTAACAAATTAGATGATTGAAGATGAACTTAAAAAATTATTTTCTAGTCATGTAAGTGAGGGGTATAGCTTCAACCCACTTAGTGAAATATTTGGTGGTGGTAAGGACATGTTTATGGCCATTTGATGAGGTGAGATTGATCTTCCCAATGAGGTCAAGGCCCTATGTAGAAAATGTCCATGGTGTCAACATTGGTTTCAAAGTCTTTGCTAAGGCATGAATCAAATTAGCATGTCATTGACATTTGTTGCACTTTTTTACATATGCAGCCATATCTACATCCATCATGGGCCAATAATAACCAGTACATAAGAGCTTTTTGGATAGGATGACCCTGTTAGTATGGGTTCCACTTACACCTTTGTGAACTTCCCATAAAGCTAGTGTAGATTATACCAAAGTTAAATAATGAATTAGAGTTCCATCAAAACTACAGTGGTAAAGAGTGTATAATAACTAGTTTGGTGGATAAAGGCTTTGGTTTGTTTTCAGGAGAGGTCAAGTGGTAAAACTTGGTCATGAAGGTAGTTGTAAAGTTTTGAGTACCAGATAGAACTAAAACCAATAATATCACAAATCATTATGATGGTTAAAGGCTCATGAGATAGTGATAGCAAGTTCTTGACAAGGAACTAATACTTTTTAGTTGTGTCTATTTGTTGAATTGAAGATCCAATAGTGGCTATAGCATCTACAGTTCTATTAATTGCCCTTGGTATATGCCCAAATTGAATGTTAGCAATCTATTGTTTAAGAGTGTCAACCATGGCCTTATATGGAACAAACTTGTCATCTTTGGTCTACAAATGGTCTAAAACCTAATTGATGAATAATTAATAATCACCATAAACCTTGAGATGAGATATGTTCCATTGTACCACTTGGTGAAGCCCTGTATCAAGTGCTTCATATTCAACCATGTTTTTGGTACAAGGAAAACTAATCCTGAATGATTTATGGATTATATCCCCCTATGGTGTAATAAATAAAAGGTATACCCCTAATCTATATGCCATGAATGATCCATAAAAATATAGCTTTCAGTGTTGCTCCTCAAGAGGTGTGTCCATGATGATCATTATGGATTCATCAAGAAATTAGAAAATGAGTGGCTCTATATCTATAAGGGATGCTTCAATGAGTTGATATGTAATAACTTTCCACTTAATAGCTTTTTGATTGACATATTCAATGTCAATCTCACTTAAGAGAATGATCCACTTAGCCATGTAGCCTTGTAAAGATATTTTAGATAGTCAATATTGAGTGGATCTAATTTTGAAATAACCATGGTCTTATTATTTAACATGCAATGACATAGATTTTGAGGTGTGAAGGCCATGGATAAATAGGCTTTTTCTATGGGCATATAATTATGTTCATACACAACTAGTGTATAGATTAAATAGTAAATGGCATGTTATTTTCCATTATCATCATGTTGAGCTAAAAGTGCCCCCAAGGCATTATCAATAGTTGATAGATACAACAAGATGACTTTCTTGGCACATGAGGCAACAAAATAGGTAGATTCACTAGATAATCTTTGAGTTGTTTAAAATTTGTTTGGTAGTGATCATCCTAGTAAAATGTGACTTCCTTCTTTAGAATATGAATAAAAGGATGGCATTTTTTGGCCAATTGAGATATGAAGCATCAGATAGATTGTATCTTGCCCTATAAAATATGGAGTTGCTTAAAATTAGTTGGTGGTTTCATCTTTGTTATAACTTGGACTTTATCCAAATCAACTTCAATGCCCCGATGAGACATAATAAAGCTTAGAAATTTACCTGAGGTGACTTCAAAGACACACTTCTTAGGATTAAGTCTAACTTTATACTCACGTATTCTTTCAAATATTCTATGTAACACTATTGGGTGATTGGTCTTGGTCTTTGATTTTCAAAGAATGTCATCAATATAGTATTCAACAATATCATGCATAATATCATGAAATATGATGGTCATGGCTCTTTGGTAGGTGGTCCTTACATTCTTAAGACCAAATAACATAGCCTAATAATATAATGTTCCCCATGGAGTGGTGAACATTGCTTTATGTTAGTATTTTAGTGTTATCCTAATTTGGTTGTATCCTAAAAATCCATCCATTAATAAAAGCATTTCATAACCCACTATGGAGTTCATGATCATGTCAATGTTTGGAAATGGAAAGTCATCCTTAGGGAAAGCTTTTTTTATATCATGGAAATCAATATAGATTCTTCTTCCTTCTAGCTTTTTACTAACTGGTACAATAATGGATATCCACTTTGAGTAGTTAATGGATCAAATACATCCTGCTTCTAAGAATTTTTCCAACTCTTTCTTTAGCAATACAAAAATGTGAGGGTACATCTTATGTAACTTTTATTTTATTGGTTTGGAATCAGGATTAACCATAAGGTGGTGCAAAATCAAGGCTGGGTCTAAACCTAGCATGTCAAAATATGACCATGAAAAAATATCTACAAACTCTCATGGTCTTTCTCGGTAAGGGAAGCACCTAGATTGATCCACTTTGGGTCATCTGAGGACCCAATGTTAACCTTTGTTATATATTCTACTAAAAGGGTTAAACCATCTTCAAGTATAATGGGAAAATATTTGAACTAATTGGCAATATTAAAGTCATCTACTAGGACTGATTCTTCAAGCTCCCCCAAGCATGATGAATCAGAGTCTCCCAATGGAAGGTTTGGCCATGTAACAAAAAATATTGAAAACTCTTGAATGATTTGATCCAAAACTTGTTGTTCTTCAAAACTAAACTTAGAATCATTGACAAGTTCATCATTGGTGGTCTCCTGAGCTATGGTTAATGAAGGTAGAACACCCCCATCTAATGGTGCCTACAATAAGTTTTCACCACTAGACTGGGCTTTTTATTTACTTTTACCCTAGTCAGAAATCACCTCAAAGAGGTTTTCCATTTGGGACCTAAATGTTTTAATTATTTACTTTTGTCTAAGGGTGTTCACCTTCTCTCCAAAATATGCTACAAGATCCAACTTGATTGAGAACCCTGACTTATGGTCTCCCAACATAACTACATCTCTAAGGCTTAGAAAATCACAAAAAGCCTCATCATTTTAAAACACATCAATCGGTATGTTAGACTCTTAATAGTCCCAATATATCATTTGGGTATAATAAAATGGTAGTGGTTTGTGATGAATGACTGGGGTAAGGGTACAAATGGAATGAGGGTTAAAAAGGTTGGTTTTAGCTAGGTCATTAAAAAGGCTATGATCAGACTCTGCTTCACTATCAACATCTTCATCAGTAGGTGATGGTGATGGAACATGAGTAAGGTATACGGAGTCATGCCCAGGTGGTTTAAATCCAAGTCCATAGGATCTTTTGTATTCTTTCATGGAAATTGGATCAAGTGTTCCTTGTTGATTAAGTTTGAGGCCTCCTCTTTCATAGTCTTGATTATTCATGATATTATTAGGAATAGGATACTTTACACTCTTATAACAATCAACTTGGTTTTCATTGTATAACCATTATTCATCTCCCTTGAGAGGGTTTGGTTCTAGGCCAGATGCTAGTACAAACATGATAGGTGCTTTACCCTTGCTCTTTTGTTGCCATTTTGGATGAAGTGGATTATATTTAAGTCTTCCAAAGGAATTTGGATTCTATGGAAGCTTTGAAATATGAAAGGTATCATGGGTCACATACTCCCCTAGGCCATTAGGTGAGATAGTAAAATTATTGGATACTTCAAGAGGTGGCATGTAAGAAAGGGAATCAAGGGTATCAAGATCAATGTAGTTGTCCTTTGATATATCAAGGAGTATTGTTTTTCCCTTATCCTACTTGGTCATTAGATTCATATCAATTGATAGTTATAACTCTTGAACTCAGCCTCTAGGTTCTTATAGTACTCGTATGGATACAAATCTCCTAGTATATAAACTTCCATCCCTGAAAGGGAGAACTTGATACATTGGTACAATGTTGATGGGACTATAAAACTTCCCTGTAACCAAGGTCTTCCCAAAAGCATATTTTATGACAAATCAAGATCGATCACATGAAAAAGTATATAATGGGTCAAAGGCCCAAGGATAATTGGTAAATAGATGGTGCTCTATGATTCTCTTTCCTCATTGTCATAGGCTTTGATGGTTATTGTCTCTGCTTGAAGATATTCCATTATATACCCAAGAATCTTGATGATCTTAAGAGACACTATGTTTAGATCTGATCCATTGTATATAAGTACATGCTTCACTTTATGTCATTTTATACAAACTTCTATGTATAATGGGTTATTATGTAATGAGCCAAAGGATGACATATCGCTTTGGTTGAAAGTGACTTATTGGGTTAGAGCTAGGTGTCTAACCAAAGCTTGAAATTTATCAAGGGATATGTCACTTGAAATAGTATATTGGATTAAGGAGTCATTTAAAATGTTTTTTTGGATTTTTAACATGCACAAAAAACCTAAATGGAGATTTTTATAGGTGCCTTTTATGATTATTCACCAATGTCAAATTTATTATCTTAGACAATGTTAAATGGTTTATTTTGAGGCTTAACAGCTAGTTGGATAATGGGTGAAGTGGTAGATGCATATGGGCCTAGGATGGTAATCTTTGACCTTCAAGTTGTGATTACACATTTGAGATTAAACATAGGGCCATAATTGCTAACAAAATATGGTGATGGTGTGGGACTAGATAGGACAAGTCTTGATTATCAATGCACTTGTGTGTGGTCATGGGGCAAGGTTGAATTATCAGTATAAGGTCCAAAAGTGGGAATCCCTATTTTTTATTTCAAATGTGTGTAGCCCCAAGTCAAATAAAGATTTCCAAAGTGATTGGATTGGTTTAGTATGGTTAGCAATGGTCTTATCTGATTATAATTTGGTTTAGGATTAATGGAGATGGTATTAATGCTACCTCCTATAATATGGCGTACAACTCTATTGTGGTCATGTGTAACTACATGTTAGGTTTTTTGATTTTTACCATTTTGACCTTGGTTCTATCCATTATTTTGGTGTTTTTGATTCAGTTATTAGTTTTGTTGGTTCTATTAGTTCATCCTTTGATTTTGTTGTTACACTAGATGGTGTTGTTATTATCATTGTTGTTGTTAATTATTAAGTTAGGGAAAAGGGTTTTGATAAATTCCAAGAGTCTAATTAGAGGTGGACGTACCACCATCCAATGTGATCTCCCCATTATTTAACATATTCTAAATTAAATGCTTGATTTTCACACATTTTCATAAATTATGACTATTGACCCAATGATATTCATAAAATTCATTTTCATGGTACCAGTCAGAATAAGGAATGCCTTCTGGGTAATGCTTTGGTATAGGCCAAATTATAAAATTAGAAATGGTGAGTTTATGAAACATAAATTCAATATGCTCTCTAAGGTCACTAAAAACATGGTGAGTAGGCACTATTCTCCTTGAAGGAGGGACTTGTAATGACAAAGGTGGTTATATTTGTTACACAAACCTAGGCTATTATGCTTGGTGTGTTGGTTGAAGAGGTTGTTAGTTAGGAATTAGTATAAAAGGTAGCATAGGCTGAGTATATGGTGTTTGGGCTATGTTAACATGGCATGAATCAATTATTCCATTTCCCATAACATTCTTATTATGGTTTGATTTCTTTGGTTTATCTTGGTTATGGGTTTGTGTTAGTTGTGATGCTTGCATTAGGAATTGATTTTAATTTTGGAAATTTCCCTAATTGATACCTTGATTTTGATTAGTTAAAGTAATATTTATTATTATTTTGTTAATAAGGGCTCACTCAATCAATAAACCTTTATCAATAATCTCTTTGAGAGTATGCACACATTGTAGTTATATATGATAAGCTATCTCACTATGCAAATTTTTAGTAAGCACAATGGCTAATTATTTATCTAGTAAACTATGGGTGAATCAACTTGAAATGGATCTCCATCATTTTAGATAACTCATAAAACTCTCACTAGATTTTTGTTTTGCTTGCATTAAGTTGACCAATGAAATTTCATGTTTGAGATTATAGGAAAAGTGTTGCACAAAATTTTCTAAAAGGTCCTCAAAACATGTTACTAAATTCTTAAGCAACATTAAAAACCACTCCAAGGCTTGTCCTATTAGACTCCTTTGGAACAATAATAAAAGTTATATGTCACTATATGCCACTAGCTGGCATATGACAAAGAATTCCATTAAATGGAATTTGGGGTCACCTTTCCCCTTATATTTATCAAACTTTGGGGGCTCATATCCTAGAGGAAATGGAATATATAAGTATTCCATGATAAATGGATAAGAACACACATCATCCAACTTTAACTTTTTACCCTATTTCCTAGCTAAGATGGTAGTGATTGCATCATTCATTTATTCTAATTCTTGCTCTAGGAAACTTATGGGAATATTTGCCTGGGTAGATGGTTGAGTGGTCACATATGGAGCACTTATTCCAATGTATAATGGAGATATTTACTAGGGTATGATGGATTTGTTGGGAAATGGACCAAGAATATGTATACATGGATTAAGGTTTAATTATTGGAATTGTATGTATTGTGATGCAATATCCTAGTTAGGGTTGGATATGAAGGTTTGATGTTGAGGATTTTATGGTTGAGATGTAGGGATATAACCATACTGTACTTATTATGGTTGAAATGGGACATGTTTATGACTAATCAAACCTTGTTTTTGAGTGGGAACTTGTGAGCCAAGACCCTATTTTTAAATAAGAGGCACACTTTGAACAAAAGGCAATTGTTGCCTAGTAGGTACTTAAGAAACATTGGAACCTTATTTTTGCATGAATCCCTATTGGGAAGTGAATATATGTTGAAAATTTAGAATTTATCACTAACCAATATTTATATGTTTTTGGTTAGACATCATTTAGTTTTGAATTGGCATACTAATCTATGACTGAAGAGGTATGTTTTCTACTACCTAATGAGATGGAATATTAGTTACCCCCGATTTCATTGGTATACTATATTGTACCTACTATTATTGAATACCACTTGTCACTTGTTGAGGAGGAGTAGGATTCATCACATTTTGATGTTGAGGCACGACATTGGTTTCTAGATAGCTACCTAATCCTATTGGTTGTGTGCTTGAAGAAGTGGCTAGTTGAGGATTATAAGTAGCTAGTTGAGATTAATATGTAGAAACTCCTACTCCTTAATTATGAGAACCACTTGTGGTGTTTACTAAATGCACATTTTTTTGGCTAGCTATTTGCATATTAACATCACTTTGGTTTGTATGGGATGTTGTTTGTGCATTATCCTCTATGTTTTGGCCACTATTCTACATAGAAGTAGAAGATACTTCTTCAATGGTTGACATATCAAATAAATTATCAATTGAAGTGTTTTGCATGAATGGGTTTGCATCTTGATTGTCTTGATGAATCAATTCTATTAAAACTCTAGTTGAGGGAACTAAATCTATGAGAGGCCTACTTGACATGGTCATCTAGTTAAAATTGTGTGCTAGGTTCAAGTAGGTTTGGTGTGCTATCTGTATTTATACAAAGTGATCCTCCATAGAGTCCTTATATTTGATATATATATTAGGGTCCTGATACATTATTTGGAATAAAGATAAAGGATTTGTAGAATAATCCTATTGAATGTACAATATGTTATCATGCATTCTTAATAGACTTGGTAAATTATCATGGGGGAAGTTTGCTAGAAACTTGGCCCCTACCTCTATGGCCCTAACCAAAATATCATCTTCATTCTCAATAAATGATACTGAAAAAAATAAATATCATATGTGGAAGGTTATTTAATAGAGTATGGTTGTTGAGGAAAAGGTTATTCAATAGTAGGTATCATAGCTAGGTATTGCTTTGTTTGTGTTTGATCTTGTTCTCAGTATGGTGGTGTATTCACCAAATAGTTAGCCAATGGATCTTGGTTGTGTGCCCTTATTTGAGTGTTATGAGGGATATAAGGATCTATATCATTAAAAACATTATCTTCATAGGGGTTTTGCATCATTTTTTCTTGTGTGACCACATGACTAATCCCAAAATTGTACATGAGTCCACTATAAGTGTAAGAAAACATGTTGGGATCCATAGTGAATGTGTTGTTGTAAAAAGTTATATAAACTCTAAATGGGATAATGTCTAAAGAAGGATGATTCAAACTTGGTCTATATTTAATCAAAAGGATGGAAAGGCTTATGAAAATATTTATTATAAAATAATCTAATGTTAATTATCTAACATTACAAGCCTTATACAAAAATATCAAGTAAATGGATCTAAAATTAAAATGCCAAATTCTAAAGTCAAAGTGTTTAAAATTGGTCTAATTTAAGGAAATAAAAGTTGTTATGTATTTTGACCAAACACAACATTAAAATCTAGGCTCAAACAAAGCATGTGATATGACTCTTGTCCAAATGGCATCAAAAGCTAGACTTTAAAATAGATGAGATTTTAATCTAATGGATTTGAAACACTTGTAATAAAAACTAGGCATTTGATTCTTGGATATAAACCTAATCAAATAGGTATAAGGTATAAAACAAAAGGAAATTTTGAGATAGGTTATTTTCTTCTTAAATAATGTCATAAAATTTTATTCTTTTTGAAAAATAATCTAGACAAAATCAAATGGCATAACTATGCTAAACAAAGATTCATAAAGTACACTTAGATTTAGCTTGGATAAATTTGGAAAAACTTGGACTCTATGCAAAAAGGTTTAGGAAACAATGTTTGAAATTTTTTGAGTAGGGTAATTATGCTAAACTACTAAAAAATATGTAACAAAATGTTTGTTTCAAAAATTCTAAGGCAAATATGTTTCACAAATTTTGGCAGCATAACACTACCCTTTGTAAATGATAAACACACACTCAAAGTTTTGACAATTTTTATAAGGTAAAGAGGTTTGCATCAAAAAAACTTAAGGTAAAATGGGATAAGAAACTTTTTTTCATAGACTTAAATTTCAAGCATTTTCACAAGATGATTTGAGTCTACTAGGTGGTGACAATGATTATGAGTCTTAAATGACCTTCAATTTAAATGGAAATTTGAACCTAAGTTAAAACAAGTTTAATGTGAAAATGGCAAACCCAATTGAGACATCAACCCTTATAACTTAAAAAGGTTCAAATTCAAATGTGAATTATAAATTAATGACTTTAAACAAACATTGGTAAAGGGTCTAGACTCAATTGGACAACATAACTATGCCAAAATGGATGATATGACTCAAAGTTTATGATAATTTTGAACAAGGCAAAAGTGATGATTCACATGGAAAACATAACACCTCCTTGCTCAAATAAATTTGGTGACCATGTGTTTTTTATGTCATATTATTGACACCAAGTTTTGACTTCAAAAAAAATAAATTAATCTAGGACAAAACCAACTAATTAATCGCTCTACGTCCTAAATTGACAAGGTTGCATGGCATTACTAGAATATATATATATATATATATATATATATATATATATATATATATCATTTGAGAAGATTTTAAGTGTTCATCTAGAATTAAATGCACATTATATGTGTGTGTGTGTGTGTGTATATATATATATACATCATTTGAGAAGATTTTAAGTGTTCATCTAGAATTAAATGCACATTATATAGTAGGGATTTTACACCCCATTATCTCAAATTAAAATACTATGACAAGGACTTCGAGGTGCACCTTGTACCAATATTACTTCCTTGACAAGTGGGGTTTTTGCTAAAAATTACAAGTTTTATAATGTTTATAGATAGATTAATTACACAATGACTTTCATACTATGATGGAAAATAAATTCACTTTAATTATGTGTCCATGGCACTTGGCTTATTGCAAAAAGGTCTTTTCCTTTTTGCAACCACTACATTCCTCGCTTGCTCAGTATAGTGTGATGTGTAAAGTGCAGTACGTCATGTTTACAACTCCAACAATAGAAGGTGGTTTAACCACTCAAACCTTCAATCCTAGTGGGAGTGGAAAATTCAATGCTAAGAGATGAAACCCTAGGTCAAATCTTCCTTATATAACTTTTGGGAGGTAATAAATTCCCCCTCACAAGTTAAGTTTGTATAAAATAAATGAATTAAAATAGAAAGACTTTATGGTCATCTCAAGGTCACCCAATACTATTGCAAGTTTTTGGGGAGTGATTTAAATGACATTCTTTCTATGCCTTGAACTAGGCATGTTTTTAATAAGGATGGTACTATTGATTCCAAAAGTTCATAAAAGGGGATGGATGGAAGATCATACATGCAATGCCCCTCTTTTTACTAATACAAAATTAAGTTAAGAAACAATTGAATACAAAACTTGGACAAATGAGTTCAATTTTAAACACCAAATGAAAATTTGGGTGGTATTATTTTGACCTCTTGGTCTTAAATTGTAACTTTGAAAGAATAATTATCAAAGCATTCACTTAAAAATCTAAATCTTTCATTAAGCCCAAAAATAAGGTTCCTAATTCATTTTAAACCTTCAAAATATGTTTAGAGATCATGAATTAACAGATTTCATGTTGGCCCTAGAATAAAAAAATTAGCATGTCCTTTATCTTTGAATACATTTTACATTTGGAATAATAAACTTTGAAAATGAAGGTCTCAATTTTACACAATGCAATCCCACCACTCCACAAAGCAATCCCATGACTCATAGTGCAATACCGATAGTAATAAAGTTATGGTATTATAACTTAACTACTAATAGTTTAATGACAATGTCATGACTTAGGCAATACTATGACTCATGGTAAAATACCACTACCATGAAAGTTATAGTATTGTCACTTAACTACTAATAGTTTAGTAATAATCATGTGAATCAGTTAAACAATACCAAAGCTTAGGTTAACAATCCCATGAATGTCTAGTTGTGGTATTGTGATATCACTACTAAATAGTAGTAGGATTATAATATCACTAATTTCAAGTAGTGGTATTTTCATAATATATAGATATAATCAAGGTTAGTGAAAAAATTCAATTAAAATACAATACCGTGACTTGTGAAAATCCCGTGACTGTGTAAAGACAAATCTACAACTTCTAGAAAAATGTGTTTTAACTCAATTTTTTCATTTTTTGGGCCTCCCACTCTAAAATTATACATGACAAAGGTTATTATTTTGTCTTTAGGAGCCTTATGACCAATTTTATGAGGCTAGGATCCCACTAGGCATTCCATTATGTGAACTAGGAATTTGACTTAAGACAGGATGGTTAGTATCATGTTAGTTCTAAAATGAAAACAAAATGAAAGAAACACACTAACTAGCATAACATTTCTAGGCCTAGACAGTAGGGGGAGATTAATAACAAACATACATATACATATGAAAACAATAACTAGAATGAAAAGAAAACCTTCCTTCACCTTCCTGAAATGCTCCAAATAGCTTTTTGAAGTGGTTTGCTTAGCTTGTGCTCAATGAGTCTTCATCAAAGGAGGCTTGGCTATCTCCTCTTCTCCTTGGCACCTTTGTGATGGATTTTTCTTTGAATTCAATCAACAATTTGGCTTGAAAATATTAATTTTCATGAAGCTTTGGAATAAATTCCACATTATAACTTTACATTATTCAAGATTAAAATTTAATAGGCAAGGTCTCCTATTTATAGCTTTTGAAAAATAGTTAAAATGAACTTGAACTATTCATCTTAAGATGAATATGTGTGGCTAAGAATCCATTCAATTTTTGAGGTAAAAATCAATAAATGACTTCATAAATATATGGGATAGAGAGGCAATAAAGAGGTATGGAGGGTCTTAATGAGTCATTGGGTGGCTTAATCCTAATATTTTATGCATTTATGGCCTAAGGATGTCTTCCCAATAAATGACAAAATTTGATGACGTAGATATTCAATATTCATTTCTAAAAATAAATATTCAAAAATCTCCATGGAATTCTCAATTAGGCTCATGATTTGAATTAATTAACTTCAAGCATGATTAGTCACTTTTGTGCAAATTTTGGCCCTTTAGTGCATAAACTAATCAAATTGGTCAAAATGTCTTGTTATTGGCTCAAAATTTGAATAAATTAGAATTAGGATGCAATGTCAGATGTGTTGGATTCATTATCTCATTTAAGATGTTGAAAAAATAAAATAACAAAGGCACATGTCTCATGCAAGAAATTTGGTAGAAAAGAGCAATCCAAAGAACCCAAGTACAAAATTGGCATTTTGACTTGAAATGATCTGATCAAACTTAGTTATTTCATAAATTACATTACCCCATTTAATGATACCTTGGCCAAAATTAGAACTTGAATATATCAATTTCAAATCTTTTAATGTGTTTTAGTGTTTTAGGCCAAATTGTGCACTTTAGTAGAAATTAGTCAAAATCCTAGCTAGAAGTTATTAGTGGCCAAATTTAGGTGTCTAAAATTACTACTTTACAAGTGTATATAGTCACTCTATAGGGGCAAGTTGCTACTTTGACTATTGAGCGAGATCAAAAATGGGTCTCTCTAAGGTTAGTGACTCATGAGAGAGACTCATTAAGATAGAGAGCAAGGGCAACTGTAGCAGTATTATCAAGAGGAGGACCACCTGACATAGTTTTAAGGACATGATACTTAGCCACCATCTAGATATTATGAGTTGATGGTGCTAGCCTAACTACTATAGGTTATGCATTATGGGGAGTATAGGGCCAATTTGGTAGGGGTTACATTGATAGATACTCTAAGATATTGGGCCTTGATAGTTGGACAAGTAGGGATGTTAGGGGGGCCACCACCAGGTGGTAGTGTAGGTCTAGGTCTAGATGGTTTAGGTCATAGTGGTGTAAGTGGTAGTGGTCCTAATACCCCAAGGGCTTGATAGATGGTATTTTATGATGTATATATGATTTGTATTTTGATACCAGCCTGCATAGCAATGATGTGAGATGTATATGAGAGAGATACTTGATATATTATGACATATATTTTTGCATTAATGTATATGATGATTATTTTTTATGGATATGATTAGGGATAATACATATGATGTTACATGCTTAGTGTAGGTATTTTTGGATGGATATGATGGTGAATATTTGTGTTTATGATGATGTGTTTGATGAAGATATATATTTTTTTGATAAATTTGTTTATGAGATGATTATGACAATGTGGTTAGATATGATGAGTATGTATAAATATTACACCTAGATAGATAATGTGGTAATGTTTTTCATAGATTAGATGATATTTTGTAGAGATGATGTTGATAATATTCTAATGTTATAATGTCATGTTGTGAATGGTTATAATGTTATGGTCCCTAATGATTTGTTTAAGGATAGGATATATGTTTGGTTTATATTTGCCTTGTCTCTAGTGTATGATGTCATGATTATGTTAATGGGAATAAAAACACATAAAGTAGGTATAGACAATAAACTAAACATGAGAGATATGACCACATGAACTAACAAATAAATAAAAATAAAAAGGCATGATCTTTTTAGTTGTTAAGGACGTATCAATGAGAAACCATAGTTGGATTGACTTAGGGAACAAAAACCTATTGAATGTATCACACAAGCATGCTTTGATTGAGGAAAGGGGGGTCTTGATCATGTTGTATCAAGTAAGCTCATAGTCCCTTGAGAAGAGGTGTGAAAGGAAAGTAGGTGATAAGTAGATAGTTAAATGGGAAATAAATGAAATGGTAGCCTAATGTGGATTAGCTTGCCCCTTCTATAGGTGACCAAAAAAATGTAATAGACAAGTTCATGCCTTAATATGAGATGTATATTGATCAATATTAGAAGTCTACCAATGCCATATATAGGAGCTGATTGTAATGTAATGGTATAATGTGTATATTGATTGATGTGATAAGTCTAAAAATGGCACTTATAATAGCTAAATGTGGCTTAATTTCTTTAATTTTTACACAAGATTGTTTTTTATTCATATTAATTTGATAAGCTATTGAAGTTGATCAATGTGATAAGATTCAAATGATTATTATATAGCTATCCTTCAAAGGAGTGGTCTAGGATTGGATTGTATAGTTGTCCTTCTAAGGAATAGTATATTTTTAAGCAAATTTTAATTATGGGGCAGTTGTCCTTCAAGGGAGTAGTCTAAAATGCAAGTGATATGTGTGTTAGGCAACTATCCTTCAAGGGAGTAGTCTTTAATACAACTACTATTTTGAATGTGTGGTATACATAGACAAATATATTTAGGATTCAAAAGTTGACCTTTATGGAGGCAAATCTTGAACATAAAAGTTTAATGTTAAATGGGGAAAGTGGTTTGAGATAAAATTGACCATGAGATTCCATCTTATTAAAGACAAAAATTATCCATGAGAATCATGCCATAGGTAAAGCCATGGTTCCCATGCTTAGGATTAGGTCATAAATTTGATGGATAATCACATGGTTATATGTTGTAATCAATTATTCCCAAAAGAGTGAGGGATGTGAAAGGTAGTGAAAATATCATGAACCAAGGGATAATCCTAAGTTAGATACAGAAATGATTTTGATAACTATTTCAATAATAATAAGGTTGTAAATGAAAAGCATTAAGAATCTCAGGTTCTAGTTTTTCCTCAAGAGAGGATAAATGATCATCTCTTGATCCATAATTATGGGTTATGATGTAGTGTCTAAGCCAATTAAAAGCAAACTTTACCTTTCTGATTTTATCTATATTAGTTACACATTAGTTTTCCTTAAGGATGAGGTCTCCAATGATAAAATATCTCTCTTTTAGGTGTTTTTTGTATGCAAATTTGATCCATTATCTATAGACATTAAGATGATCAAGGGCTACAAGGTCATGTTTATCAAGGACTTCTTGATGATAGTTGCTTTTGGAAAGGATTTCATGTAAATATATGTGAAGGGATGGAATTTGGACTTCGAGAGGAAAGAATTACTCAACTTAAAATATGAGAGAGAAAGGGATAACACCTATAAAAGCTTAAATTCTAGTGTGATAGGGCCATAAAGTGAAGGGGATATGCACATGCCAATCCTAACCTAAATCACTTACTACTTTGGTGATCATCTTGATGAGAGTTTTGTTTGAAGATTATATTTATCCATTGTCTTATGGATGATAAGGTGAGGAAAATATTGAATTGATGCCAAAAGCATCACAAAGATCTTAGACTTTTTGTTTCTTAAAATATTTGCCATTATTGGTGATAATTTTATGGGGAATATTGAAGTGGCAGATGATATGGTGATTGATGAAGTTGATAATTTTTTTAGCTTTATTGGATATAAGGGGGATGGTTTCCACCCATTTGGTGAAATATTTGGTAGTATTAATGATATATTGTTTTCAATGTGAAGAATGGGGGTTGATTTCCCAAATAAGGTCAAGACCCCATTATGATAAGGGCTTATAATCAATAGATAATTGAAGGCCATGAGGAGGTGTATGATGTAAATTAGCATGTTTTTTACATTTGACACAATTATTTACATAGTTGTAACAATCCTTATTGATGGTTCTCCAATAGTAACCTAGGTGAAGGATATCTTTGGTGACAGCTAGGACACTAAAGTGTCCCCCATAGATTCCATCATGCATTTATTTAATGGTATGGGAGGATTCTTGGCTATGTTAGTAATGAAGGAGGCCATAGAGGCCACATTTGTAAAGGATTCCTCCTATTATGGTGTAATGATAGGTAATCTAAACAAAGTCTCTTCAGGTATTATTTTGAAACATTGAGAGGAATGATGCCAAGGCTAAGCTAGTCAAAAACTTATTGGCACCAAATGTCAGAAGGAGACGTCTCCACACTAAAAATGGTAGGGAGATTAGAAATAATATACAAGGGTGTCATAAATTGGTGGATAGTGATAAATAGTTTATATTTTATGGGTTGGGATGGAATTTGAGAAGCAAGGGAGGTCATTATGTCAATAAATTTATTGGTAGATCTAGGAATGGACTAAATAAGGTAGTGATCAAATGATACCAAGAGTATCTCTACCAGTTATTGGTACTTTAATAGGACATCATTATTTAATTGATAATATCCATTTACTTTATTGATGACCAATTGGGAGTCACCAAAGATACTGATTATTTTGACCCCCAAGGCTAGAGTAGTTTGGAAACCTATAACTATGGCTTCATACTCAACTACCTTGTTGGTAAATTTAAAGTCAAGTTTAATTGAAAGGGTAATAGGTTCACCACTGATGGGAATGAGGATAATTCTAAAACCCCCACCATATTGGAATTTAGATCCATAAAAAAACATGGTCATTTGGTAGATGGGTTATTCTTGAGAAAGAGTTACTATAGACTTGTCTAGAAAGGTAAGAGGAAGGGGTTGATTATCAAGTAGAAGTGCTTCAGCCAATTGGCCAATGATTAAATACCCCTTAATGTAATTTTTTATAAGGAACTCATGATCAAATTCAACCAAAATCATGAACCACTTAGCCATACGTTAGTTTTGATATGGCCTAGAGTGCATGAACTTGAGGGGGTCAGTGTTAGTGATAACATATGTTTTATGATTAAGAAGATAGTGATGAAGTTTGAAGGCCATGAAAACTAAGGAAAGATAGAGTTTTTTGGGATGGGTATACTGAGTTTCATAGTCAATAAGCATGTGATTGATGTAATAAACATTTTTCTCATAATTATGCTCTTTATAGTCGATAAGGTCATGAAAGATTTAAGTCATGGACCACTGATAGGTTTCTCCAGTGTTCTTTAATCTGAAGGGCATGAATCTATAACAAAAGGTGCCGCATGAGGTGATAAATGAAGTTTTATGTTGATCTTTAAGGCAAATCAATATCTAGTTATATCCTGAGAAACCATCCATGAGAGAACAATTCATGACCTACTATAAGATTAACAAGTTGGTCGATGTTGGGTAGATAAAAATTATCCTTAGGGTAGGTGAGATTGAGGTCACAAAATTTGATGTAGAGGAAAAGTCCCCCTATGGGTTTGGTGATAGGATTGATGTTATAAATCCATTTTGGGTAGTCAATGGTTTGGATGAAGTCGATGGATAAGAGACACTAAAGATCTTCTTTGACCAAGAGGACTAAGTGAGAATGCATTATATGAAGCTTTTACTAAATTGACTTTGTCTCAAGATGAGTGAAAATGTTATGGAGGGTGATATAAGGGTTAATCTTAGGCATATCTTGATAAGACCATGCAAATTATATGCTACAATCTCAAAGGAAAGAAGGGTAGTCTTGTAGCTTGGTGGAGTTTAAGGATTGGTCAATTTTGATGATACAAGGGTTATCTTGGGTATGCAAGTTGATTTCAATGGTTGATTCATTTAGCATGGTTTAGTTCTTAGGAGGGAGGGATTTATGAATAGAATAATCCCATATACCAAGGTAGGTGATAATGGAATCATCATCCTAATTTTAAATGGTGTTGATGGTATGGGAGTCACATTCAATCATTTTGAGATGGATAAGAGGAAATGTTTTAGTTTGAACATCCTTTTGATAAGTAAGGGGGCCTAAACTAATGGTATTGATAAAAAAAATATTGGATTGGATGATATCAGAGTCTTATAACTTAGAGGGAGATGGGGTTGGAGGTTCTTTATCAATGGAGGCAATTAGTTTTGGTGAGGTGGGTTCTTCTTATGGTATAAACCCAATGCTAAAGAACTCATGAGGTTTCTAGGTTTTGATGATAGATAACTCATGAGGTCCTTATTCATAAAGGCTAAGATCAAACCCCTTCCATGTGCACTAGTAAATATAAGATTTATCAAAGGATGGTTTGTCCAAGTAGGAAAAAATTGGTTGTGAATGGTCAAATGAACAAGATAGTGGTGGGAGCAAGAAGTGGTTAATCAAATCCCCCATAGATGAAATTTGTTTGATTGTTGGGAAGCCCAAAAGGGATAATCATTCCAATGTTGAGATCATAGTAAGGGTCATATTTGATATTCCCATACTCTTTTAGAGTAGGGAAGGTGTCTAAGGCTAAAAGGTGATATTCTCCAAGGGAGATACTTTGAAATTTAGATTACAAGGGGTCCTTGACTAGAATTTTGGATGATGAAATGATTGAGATAGTTGACACTTCATTAGTGCTATAATTATAAGTGTTGATGGTTTTGGTTGGAGGGGTGGTTTCATTAGAAGTTAGTTAAAAGGTAGATGAAGGGGGAATGAGAACATCATTAGGCTGGTATGTCATATTACAAGAGGCAAAAGGACTAGGATCAACTTGGATGATAATAACTTGTCCTTCGTGATCAAATTTGATCCAATAATGTAAGGTGGAAGGAATGTAACCCATAGCATGTATCCAAGGGCATCCAAGTAAGACATTATATTATAACTCACCTTTTATAACATAAAATGGTTTGGGAATGGTGTGAAGTCCTAAGTGGATATGGAGGACAACAATCCCTAAGGTAGTAGCCATGGTATCATTAAAGGAGCAAAGGACTTCCATGCTTTTAGACATGATATTTTTAGGTAGATAAATTTGGTCATATGAATGGGAGGAGATAATGTTTATGATATCTCCTCCATCAATCATAACCCTTTTGATGCAAGTTTGATTGATGTATGTAATAATAGAAAGGGGAGGATTGGAGTACTCAAGATTAGAAGGTGGTATTTCAAAATCCTAAAAGGTAATTGTGGATGAAAGTTGGAGAGATCCAACCAAGGTTCCAAGAGGTTGAGGATCATCTAGCTAAACCTAAATAGATTCCAAAGCCTCGATCAGTGCCTGGTGATGGTGAGGTAAAATGTTGATTAGTTCATAGAGGCTCATTTTCACTAGTGTTTGGTGAATTTATTTCAGCATTAAGAGCTATAAGAACTTGAAAGGGTTGGAGGGAGAATCTCCTAAAATTGATACTTTGGGTTTTGGTGGTTGTGAGGACAAGGGTAGAGATTTTTGGGTTTGGTCGATAGTTTGAGGGGTTGATGGATAGGTACATAGAATGGAGACTTTGTATTTTCCCTTATATTTTTGTTGGGATTGGGATCATGTAACCACATGAATAGTATGTATGAGGGGGTTTTCTAGGTTTGATGCTTACTTTGGTTCTTCCTTCTCATCCTTAGGTAGGAGAGGGAGAGTTGGTAAAGGTTGGGTGGGTTGGGTTGATGGCAAGATTGGTAATGGGGGTAAGAAGGGTTAATTTGATAATAGATCATCTTCATCATATAGGCTATGAACAAGTTCTTGGAGAGATTTTCAATTCTTTGTGTCATGTCTCAATTCCCTATGGTATGCATAAATAAATTTATCATTAAACTAGGATGGTTTAGGGTGTGAAGGGTCAAAAGGTTTGATTAAAGGTAAATTTATGGAAGAGGTTTGCAACAACCTTTGAAAAATAGTTGAATAGGATTTAATAAAAGGTGTTGTAGGTAATGGGTTTTTGGTTTTAGGAGTGGTAACCTTCTTGGGCATAGGTTTTAGAGTGGAAGTTGGAGTTAGAGGAATGATTTTGGTTAGTGGTTTTGGTTGGGTTTGCTTGGATATGGTTGGTTTAAAGGTTAAAGACTTGGATGATGAAGGTTTAGCTATAGGTGGAAAAGTGGAGGTGGATAGATTGGTTAAAAATGATGGATAACCAAAGGGTTTTATGGGAGTAGGTGGGGAAAAGGGGGATGGTTTCTTGGAGGAAAAATAGGTAACTAGAATGTTGGAAGGATGGTGTCCTAAGATGGAAGGTAAATGGGAAGGAGGTGGTATGGGTCTAATTCAAGGTACAATTTTGGGTAACTCTACCTTATTAAGTATTTTAGTTATATTTTACTTTGGTGGAATAGATAGGGTTAAGTCCAACCTCAAAGGGAGATGTGAATAACTAGGTGTGGGAAGAATTCCTAAGTTCTTGATTATCCTAGTGAGAGAGGTGTAAGGTGATTTAGCAATTTTAGGTAAAGGTGGTTGGGATTTTTCACTTATGGTTTTGGAATAAGTATTTGGTGAAGGGTTCATGATGGGCTTAAGGGTGGATTTTAGTGAAGTTGATGATTCATATTTTCCTTGGTAAGGTAGTCCAAGATGATGCCAAAATGTGGCTCTATCAAAATTAGGTTGGAAAGTAAATTCTAGACTTTAGACTAGTCTAAAAAAGGGTTTGTAGATGGGTTTAGTTCCTTGGTTGTTAGTTTCAAAGCTTAATCCCCTAGGTGGAGAAGAGGAAATGTATCCTTTATTATTGTCTTGGATGGAAGGTTTCAAAATTAATTGTTGGATAGATGAGGTAATCTCCACTCTTGGGATGGTTTCTAAAAGGAGAGAGGAGGGTTATATGATATGGGAGGTTAGTGTGGCATCCTCAAGTGAAATAATGGACATGGTTGCTTCCCATGTTTGGGTATTCAAAGGAATGAAGGGTATTTCTACCAATTGAATGGGTGGAGAAAAAGGGGTAGTTAAAGAAACAGTTGCCTCCTTCGATGCTTCCACCAAAGGAAAGGTATTTAAAGACAAGGTGTCATCAAATAGAGAGAGGGGGTGGGTTGATTCTTGCATTCAGGTATCCAAAAGAATAGGTGGTGAGTTTAATATTTCCACTTGGGATATTGAGGTAGTGGTCTCTTCAACAATGGGCTCATTATTAATGACATTGATTATATGTGCCTCATGAGAGAGATGATTTGGGTTTATTGTCATGGTGTTTGGTGGAAGGAGTGAGATTGGGAAAAGTCTTACAAAAAATGTCAAGGGACTGATTAGGAAGTGCATTTGGATTATCAAATGCAATTTCTCAACTATCGATCAAATTATGGACAAGACTTTTGAAGGTATTGCATTTATTAATGTCATGTCCTAAAACAAGGTGTAAGTTAAAATTGTCATTTTCATTATACACCTAGGTACGAGGTGAGAAAAATCAAACTTTTGGGGTGGTTTAGTTGGTGGAATTTGGATGAGGTTGGCTTTGAGCAATTTATCCAAAACTAATACATATGATTCTCTAATGGGAGTATATTGTCTTAGAGGATCTCAATTTTGGTTTTAGTTTTGTTGTTGAGGAGGGTTTGAAAAATTGGTTGGAGGTGGTTGGTTAATAGTTAGAGGTGGAGGCATTTTTAGAATAACTAAGTTTATGGATATTTTTTTCTTAGTATTAGATTGGTTAGTGGTTTTGGTAGAGGAAGGGTCATTAGATTTAAAACTAAAATTGTTGTTCCATAATTTCAATTTGTCCTCATCAATGGCTTGGTTTTCAAGTTTTTGTTCCATGATGAATGCCTCATCAAAAGTTTAGAAGGTTTGAACTTGAAGAGTGGGGGCAATGTGTTTGACACAACCTTGAGAGAACAATTCAATCAGTTTAGGTTGGGGTAAGGAAAAATAAAGTTGGTTGATAAGACCTCTCCATCTAGCAACAAAATTAGTAATTGAATCATCATCAAATTGCTTAATGTAATAGAGGTTGGTAATAGAAGCATTTTTAGAAATGTTTATAGAAAAGTGTTCTAAAAAGATTTGGGCCAACTAAGAGAAGGAAAATATGGAGTGTTGGGTAAGAACACTATACCAATAAAGGATGGGTTTGGATAAGGACATGGAGAAAGTTGTAAGAAGGAGAGTATCATCATATGCGATCAAATAATAATAATGACAGAATGCTCTCAAATGTTGTTGGGGTCTTCCTCACCTTGAAATTTAGAGAACTTGGGTAATTTCCACTGAGGAGGATAAGCATGGATAGGGATGGATGGATGGATGGGTTCATTATATATTTTATCATAGGATATAAGGTTATGAGACTTGGATATGGATGAATCCAAGTTGGTAATTTTGTCTATTAACATCTTGATCAAGTATGGTTGGGGTTGAGAAGCTGTATAATTAAGGGGAACATTTGGTTGAGGTTGGGTGGAAACAATGTTTGGATAAGTGATAAAAGGTGCTGAAGAAGCCACATATTGGTAAGTGGTCACAAAGGTTGAGATGGTATCACATAGGGGTTAATTGACATAAATGGTTCGGTGGAAGGTGCTATGTATCCTTGTAGATTAGAGACATATTGATAGGTTGTCATGGGCACTTGGGTTGAGGTTGGGTAAGTTGAGGTTGAGTGATGACTCTAGTGTTAATGGGTGGAAGTGTTTGAGGTATAGAGAGTACCAAGTTCTAAAATTAGGTAGAAGTTGATGGGTTGGATGGGATAAGGGGAAGGGTGGAAAAAGGAGTAGAAGATAACCCCATGGTAGGTGGAGTATAGTTAACAAGAGGTAAAGTTTAACCTATGCGTAAAGTGTGGGGTGTGGTATAAGGTGTTTGGTTAGAGGTTGGAATATTGGATTGGGTTTAGGTAGTTGTAGTAGTTGGGACGTTGGAAGAAGAGGAGGCTTAGGTCAACAAGGTCTAGGTTGAGGTGGTACCCACCATAAGGTAGGGAGGCATTTCGTAAGGAGGATCATTAGAGGAACCAAAGAAATAGAGGTATGGTTAGGTAAGTTGTTCTTATAGTGTTGAAGAGCAATCGGGTTATTGTCAAGGAAGGTATCAAAATCTACATCACCTTCAAAAATAACTAGGATTATTTGAGGAGGGGGATAAAAATGAGGTGAACCATCATCATTATTATACTCCATAGAAAAAGAGGAAGAAGGTAGTGGTTGATCAGTTTGGTTTCTCAACTGTTGTCTAGTAAAGACCATGTGAGAAAAAAAGAAATATGATGAAACTCACACTTCAAATAAAGAGTAATCAAAATAAAATAATTCAAGGTAAATAATTCATACATTAAAAGTGTAGTAAATCCTAGAAATCTTTTTAGACCACTTTTAGCTTGTGCCTTAGAAAGTGTGAAGAGGGGATTTGGCTTGTAAAACGGGTACTAAAGAGGAAATCTAAGGTTGGTTTCAAGTTGTTTAGGTGCTCAAAAGGAAAATTTGTGTTGAAATTCAGTACATGGCTTGGTATTAGGGCCTACCCCCTAACTTTATGGTCCCATAGTGATAAGAGTGTCAGGTGCTTAGCTAGAATATACCAAGTTCAGATTTTATACTCAATAAAAGAGTTGAGTTGGTTCTCCCCTTGGTGGTGAAATCTAAGTAGGATAGCTAGGTGGGGTATTGTTGCCACTAAGTGATGATATCCTAGTTGGGCTTTGTCTAAGGTATGTTTTGATTTGTTAATGTTTTTGTGGTTTAGCTTTGTGTGTGATAAGGAGTGTGAAAACTATGATCAATTACTTTGCCTTCTAAGTTACTAGATGAAATAAGACAAGAAAGCAATCAATGTATGCAAAAGGTGTATTTTAAGCTCAAAAATAAATTTTTAGATTTCATTCGATAAGCAAAATAATAAGGAAGAAAAAGGGAACTAGGTCCCATTGGGTGTGCAAAAATATTTTAATTAATTTATGTTCATTTCTTAGTTTAGAAGTACAGTAATGAAACTATTAATAGGGTGTGTAGAAGAATAATTGGTAAAGTGTGCACGTGAATCCAGATGAAGGTGGGATCTCCTCTTTGGCTAGGAAGGAATAACCTATAGATCATAAAAACACTTGAAAAGGGGTTTGTTATATGGATGGTTGAGTGGACTACCTAGCATGAGTGAGATCCAAGAAGCATAGTACTTACTAAGAGGCTGTCAATCCACTATTATAACAATTAAGCTGATAGAAATGAAAATAAAGAATACTTACATTAAATTATATGAAATTAAATATGTGGAAGAAAGAGAAATTAAATGATTTTTTAAAAATATAATTAAAAATAGCAAAAATGATCAATGCTTATGCTAAAATGGTTGGGCTCTAGTTCAAAAAATAAAAAAGGTTACTATTATTAGGTAGAAATAGAGGAAAGTGAGTTTGGTTGAGGGTAAGGGGCTCAAAACAACTTGATAGGCTTTTATACCATAGTGATCGGTGATGATCAATTTAATCAACTGCAATTGAGGTAATCATCGATAGTTGGGCTAACCATCGATGATTGCCTATGTGTTCTAGGAGTATATTGAAGTGGAGTTTCATAATGATGAATAAGCAAGTGGGGGTTTTAATATAGTTATATGGGAGGAAGAATAAGATATTAAGGGGTATAGTTGGGGTAGGGAGGTTAGAAATAAGATGAATCAATGACAACAAGCACAATATACCTGTAACTTGATGGTGGAGGACTGAGGGAATTTGGCTAGAGTGATAGTAATTTGGCCTTCAAAAGTGATTTAGATAGAGGTTCAGATCTCCAATTTTGTTATTTACTTGTGAAATGGATGTTGGATACCTGCATAATAAAATATAATAGCCTAGACACAAATTCATTTTGTGGATCTATTTCAATTCCTACTCCTCTCCTTTTGTAGGATGAAGTTGCTAATACTAATTTGATAGGGGATAAAGATGCTAATTAATTTTTTTTTAAAGATGATTTACTTCACATAAATAAGTTACTAATTTTTTTACTACTTATCTTACACAAATATAGAATTTACTTTAAAAAAGGCTTGTGGTCTTGATTGGTGATGGTCAGGATAACCATTGCTAGTTAGGCTAATCAGTGGTGGTCAATGGCCTGGGGTTAAAAATTGTATAGATGGATTACAAATTTAAGTCAATGACAAATATGTGAAATGAGTTAGCTAGATGATTACTAATTTAAGGATCAAAAGTGGGTCCATGGTGTTTCAACATCAACAACTTGCCAAGGTGTAGTTTTTGAGTGTCTACAGTATGTATGTAGGGAACCAATAGGAATTTTGTGAAACTAACCTAAGTCATGACCTATTAATCTCTATAGGAATGTTTTAAGTAATATTTAATCATTGCTACTTTATTTCCCAAGAGAAACACTGAAGTACTTAAAATACAAATAATTATCACCATACCCATCATATAAGGATAATATTGGCATTAAAAAATCATGGGGTAAAGGTGATTCAATAATATTATGCACTATGGGTTGGCCATATATAACGTTAGACTTAGCCCAAAATTTTTATGTAATAGAATCTAAAGATAATAGTTATAATTATTTTTTCTATTCACCTATTACATTTATCATAGTCATTTTTTATTGGGAAGACACTTTATGACTCTTAGTAGGTTTAGTCAAGGGTTAAATATTATCACTAATAGTAAAAATGGGAACACTATTGGAAATAGGTTTGGAAGGCACACAATAGTCACAAAACCTAGAAGATGAATAAACATAATCATAGTGAATAGAGAGGTATACATGGGAAGCATTGCATTAGCTACTTCATTAACCATATTCATAATTTTAGCAACAGAAGAAGGATTTTCCATAATATGTGCCTTAAAATTTTGAAAAATATGTTCATCAACCTATTCATCTAGAAATAAAATCAATGGTTTCATCATTCAAAATACACATGTTTTCCTTCAATAAAGACATGGCATTAAAATTTTAATTTTCTAATTTTTTAATATAAACCATGAAGCAAGATAAGAAATGACATAAACTATGAGAAAACAAAGGATTAAATTATGAGCAAGCAAGGTATTTAAATATGAGAAAGTAGGGGCATAAACTATGATTAAGTAAAGGGAATAAACCTATTTTATCATATTTTAGAATTAACTTGGTAATTAACTCTTATTAATATTTTTTTTGAAAGATAGGGAAAGTTGTAAAATAACTTGTAACTAGTAGAAATAAAGTAAAGTACTAAAATTGAAAAATCATGATTAAATGAAATAAAAATATCAATTATATAAAATTCATGGTTGTTTATTGTCTATGATTTGAATGTGTGAACCTACTAGTGGTTAGAGTTGATCAAATCAAGTTTATTTTTCAAGTCCCATAGGAATTGTGAATGTAATTGATAAGGGTTAGGATTTTTAGAAATGTTATAGGATGACTAACACTATTTTTCACTAATGGTAAATTTTTTCATTTATTAAAAATTAGGGAAATTAGGACATGTTCATCTATACTTGATTAAAACTCACATATGTACAAAAAATTAACCTTCAAATGCATGCAAATGACCTAAAAATAACTATATTCAAAGTCAAAACCCTAATAGGGCTTGTAATAGTTAAAAACATGTAAATAAAATATTTGGAGTCTAATGGTTTGATTTGATCCCAATCACCCCTTGATGACTAACTTTTTCTTATATATCCAATCCTCAAATTAGGGAAATCAATCCCACATGGTTCTCAAACTTAAAGTGCTTGATGTGATTCTTCTCCTTTTTTTACATGTATGCATCTAGATATGGTTTGAATACTTGATAATGTTTTTTTGACTTGGATAAGCAATACTTCAAATTATTATAATAATATTTAAGAAGAATAGGTAATACTTAATCAGTGTAAAATAGTGTAGGTATGCCTCACTATTGAAATTTACATGTGATAGAATAGATGACGTACGTGTACCTTTATATAAATCCAAAATGGGGAAAATCTCACCTACCTATCCTAAAAATATAGACCAAACTATAAGGGAGGGTATAATTTTGAAGATTTTATGTTTCTAAGGGTAAAGTTTTGGATCAACCCATAGGGGTCAATATTGACTGCCACTATTGACCCATAATAGTCAATCATGTCCTACAAAGAAATGTGTGAAATTTATATTTCAGGATGTCTGTACAAATGCTTATAGGTTTTTTAATAATAGAACATTTTTAGGCATAAAATAGAAACTTAGAAAGGCAAAGGTCTATATAAGTACTTATAAATGATATTTTTTTATTATGTCGCACCTTAGTCTTTTACACTTGGAAAATTGAGACCTTAGTTATTCCTCTTAGTTATACACTCTCCTTGTTTTTTCAAGCCTCACATATCCTCTATCTTGTGCCCCTTGCCTACAAGTTAGTTTGACCAGTCTTATATTGATGACATAGACATTTTATATTTCTTATAATGCTTAAAATGTACTTATCTTGCACCTCTATAATTTTTGAGCCTAAACTTATTTTTCTACTCCTTAAACACTAACATATGGGATAGATAGTAGTGTCAATGTTACTTTCCTACCCCAAAACAAGTGTCAAGTGCTCAGAATTCATCAAATTTGTAAATGAAATGTATTCTAATGGTTGGCCTAAGTGATTTAATGTGAGTTATTACTCAAAAGGGATTGACATAAATACAAGATCAACCTCATTTATTTACTCACATACAAAACCTATAAAATACCAAAGAGACCAAGGCACTTATCAAAAGGCATTATGTCAAGCATTAAAATTATCAAATCTTCTTTATTTCAACATCAGTCATAAATAATGCACATATATAGGTTTGAAGTACTAAAGGAGTGTCCCAACATCTTGATTTATCATGTTACAAGTTAGTCATTATTGTATTTTCTTTACACACATTTCATGATTCACACACAATCCAACAAATAGGGAAGAAAACATGAGTCTGAGACCCTCTTTTTGAGTATTGGATATGTAGGTATCACCTTTTTATAGTGGGGTAATTGGGGTTAGCTTGAAAATGTATACCCACTAACCCATTTTCCCCAAGGTTACATTAAAGATAGAAAGCTAGGGTTTTGCCATTTCACAAAGAACAACTATCCATGACCTAAGTCTAAGTGCACCACAGTGAAGGTGAATCCAAAATAAAAATAATATAGGTGGTAACATCTTATTTCACTATATATTCCATATATGACACTATTGTCAGATTTAAATAGTAGCATTGACATAATCATCTAGGGCTAATGTAATTTTCCAGATAGATAGAGGCACTAGATCCAAAATATGACAATTATTCCATAACTATCTTCCTACCTGATTTCAACTTGTTCCAGGTATCAAAGTACATTAACATCAGAACAAGATAATTACTTCTCTTCTTTTTCATTTCTATATCTAGCCTAGTTGTACATTTCATATTTACACTATCTCAACATAATAAATTCAATGTATGTTTATATCTAAGTTTAAAATTTAATTGGCCTATTATAGATATGATTATCACCCTTATGCTATTTCATTTTTATATTCTTAAACCTAAGCTTAAAGTGAAAACAACACATATTTAATTTTAGGGTTAAAATTTGGTGAACATAACATATGTGAATGCAAATTTTTTTGATTCTTAGATTTTAAAATAGCTAGGGTTTCAAATAGTTGTAATTTTTTAATTTCCTATTTGTAATATTTTGCATATAACTTAGGCATAGCCATAGATTGGTGGGTGTGTCTATTGAACATATTAATCTTCCCCTCCACCCATCCAAGATGTCTCAAACCAATGAGGGATATCATATCTTGGATCATGATGATACCCATGTGGACAATGAACAAAATACTCATAGGGTTATCATAGATAAAGACTTTGATAATGAAAATCCTGAAACAAATGAACCATGATCAAGTGCATGAAATTACCTTATTTCATGACTACATTTGGCAAAATCCTAAAGATCTTGATAATTTGAAGCCAAAAAATTATAAATATTTAATGGACACATCTCCCCTTGAACACACTAAAACTAAATACATCGAATGGGGGCATGGATTACATATTTAAACCTTTATTTCATGAAACTACTATTTATAAATCTATTATGGAATTACCTATTATTTCAACACAAATATTGGTTTTAATGCCTGGTACTAACCAAAGAATGTTTTCATCCCATTTGGTGACTATTAAACTTGCTAATCTAACTCCCACTAGGCCTTTAGTTCAATCATTCCTTCAATTTTTTAAAAAAATTTGAAGATAAGATTATAAACATTGAACAAAAAAATTTAAAAACCCCTCATGCTATAGATTCACAAGATGTATTGCATAAACCTCTTGTAATTGAAATTTCTTTTCACCCTTTACCAATTGGATTTGTTGCATCTATGTTTACATGTTATGATGAAAAGGGTGATCCTAAATAATATCTTAAAAAAATTTATGCAACATGCCTTGAATATGCTTCCAGTGATAAACTTTTGACCAAATTATTCCCAATAAGTATCAATGACTATGATTTTAGGTAGTTCTATGATCTACCACCCTAATACATAAAGTCATTAAAACCTATTATAGACTAGTTTTTAGCACCCTTTTCCATTAACATTTCTAAAAAGGTTTCCTATTCCCAAATTTCCAAAATCAAACAAAGAACCAATGCACCTATCAATGAATATGTCTTGAGATATAAGACAATGCTAGCCAAAATGACCAATCCTATGGCAAAAAAGAGTTAAAAGATATATTCAAGCAAAGATTACTTGATTCTTTACATGAGTCCATTGTATTTAAGAAGTTTCATTATTTTTATGACTTATGACATGTTATATAGCACTATGAATTAAAGTTTATATCATTGAATAAGCTCAAGTATGTAGCAAACACACCAACTACATCTACAACTAGTACAAAATTTTCAATTAAACTAAGTTATAAGGTAAAAACTCCTAAGCCTAAAAAAAACCCACCATGGTTAACATACTTGCATAACAACCTAATTGGATTGTCTTATATAATGCACCAAGGAGATAATTTACATGTTTTCCTAAGTCCCCAACTTCATTACTCCCATGGTTACTAAAGTACAAGCTTATATCTCTCCCTCATCCTATTGAGGTTGATATGATTCAACCTCTACCTAAAAGATATGATGTGAATGCTTATTGTTATTATCATCATGGACCAAGACATTCTAAGTGAAGCACAAGATCCAAAATCTTATCGATGACTAAAATATTTCATTTGAGTATCCTTAAAAGGAATCAATTTCATAACCTAGAATCACCATAAATAGAAAATATTTAACAATATTTTGTAAGAACATTCTAAAAAGGAACCAAAAGTCAAAATAGAATATAATGCACATCTTCCTCCATCACAATATAGACACCCATTATATGGGTTATTAGTACTTACATGAGACATATATCTCTTATAGTTCAAAAATATTCTATTTCCTTTGATGATAGTCAAATTAAGGATGATGGATATGATATTCATTCCCTATTCATTTGATCATACCTTGATAAACACTCTATATTAATTTTTATGATTGATAATGGCACAAGTTAAAATGTTTGCACCATAACATTACTTATGCACTTGGGTTATACTCATCATGATTTAAACCTCTCTACCAAATTAGTTATAGCATTTGATGGGAGTTCCTAGAAGGTTATTAATGAGATTGACTTCCTTTACAGGTTGGTCCTACATATGTGGTTACTACCTTTCCAATTATCCCTTCCACAGGTATCTTTGATATGTTATTGGGAATACCTTAGATACACACTTTTTCAAAAACATTCATGCCAATCAGGTAATTATAATTTACAAAATTCCATATGAACATCCTCTTAAATAGATAAAACTTCTACATAAACAACTAACTATCAAGCCTACTAAGGCTAGTCTACTACAAAAAGGTAAGTAACAAGTAATCCCCCTTACTAGTTAGTTAGTACTTGAGATACCATTACATTAGAGACATACAATGGATTCCATGGAATCCTAATCCTCTAATACAAACCATTTTCAAATATCTAGAGAACCTATACATGTTCCTATTATTATTCTAAAGAAACAAACAAGAACTAACCTATGGGTTCTAAAAATCCCTACTCTAGTAACTTTTACTATCGCTTCATGACCATAGAGTGTTATTTTACATATGTAAAGCACCACCGATACCACAATGATATATATTACACCTATATATTCTCCTTAGCTATGTAGATGGGGTATTACATGAGATTTATAGTGGGTAGATATATATAACCATTAATTGGATGTCATCATAGGATGATCTTTCCTATTTCCAAAAATACCAAAAAAATTCAAAAACATTTAAAAAACCAAAAACACTATTGGTACTTACCTATTCTATTGGCTCCACATCCATATATTACTTTTATATTTATGGAACACATACTCAATTACTCCTATATACAAATATGTGTCACACTTCTACATTGGGTGCAATACAACATACATATACATGAAACACTCCTATTTTGGATGTTGGGATTTCCCTTTACTCATGTCATATCGACATTGGGGGCTTATACTTCTTCAATATTGATACAGATGGGTTATATGATTAGATGGTAACTCTAAACTATCAGGTTTATGATTATATATGTACTTACACATGCCTATTATCCATTATTATATCTTACATAGTGTAATTCATTGGATATACATTTTACATAATTTTTTAACACATTGGATCCATCGGCCACTATGACATGTTTATGCTAGTTGATTTTGTTTTAATTTATACACTTCTTTGAGTGTCTTATCTTACTTTTTTTGAGAATTTGAATATGTTCCTTCACTTGTGACCCCTGTGCCTATGTATGATTTCTTTGACATTTGCATCATGTCATCTTTGTGGTATGTACATTTGAATATGTCATCCTTACTTTCATGGACATTTGAATAAGTCATGTCCATTCAATTTTGTGATGTTTGAACATGCCCCTTATTTTTAGTCACTTTGGACCATTTCTTGTTGACTTGATTTTGAGTAATAGTATGTGTGTTCTTGTTTTCTTATTGATCTTATCCTATTACTAAATAGATGTTTCCATGATATTTATCATGTATCTTAGGCCTACATGTGATCACATTGGTTCTATGTGATTCAATGATACATTTACCTAGACATGTTCCTTCTATATGCTACATGGTCACATTCACATATTTTATATTCATTTTACCCTTTTGAGGTGAGGTAACTCTTATTACCTATTTTACCTCACCTAAAATTGGGGGAATATTATTGGGGGAATTATTTGGAATCATGTTTTCCACATTTGGCATAGTTATCAAATTTATTGGGGGCATATCATATGTACATGGCTTTCACACATTCATAATTTATAGATTTAATGGGGGCATGCTTTGGAATCATGTTCTCCACACCTATTAAGTATTCAACATCTCTAATTTATAGTGGGGGAATGTTTTGGAAACATGTCCTCCTCATTGGTACTTATATCAGTTTTTAAATTTCTCCATATATAGTGGGGCATGATTTGGAATCATGTCCTTCACACTTATATAGTTATCTAAATTGGGTAAATCACATAAATATATGATTTAGATTCACATTTGTGGTAGAATTATATACATTGGTACTATTATTATACACAATTTCAACATGAGACATATCTAAGGTGCATATGATATCTAACATGTGTCTACTATTGGAAAATCCAAATTAGTTTTAGATTCTAAAACCATTACATGTAATGATATCACACAAAATTTTATGGACCACATTGATCCAAACTAATATAGTATTTGGTTCACATTTTGGTATGGTTGAGGTGATCATATCACTCAATCTTTCTAGTTTCTTACATTGGAGTTGATCATCCAGCCTCAATAGGTTATAAATATCATTGGGTTGCATAGTTTAATTAATCTCAATTTCCAAGTGATAATAACTTTTGCTCCAAATTTTGGGGTCTCTCTCTCTCTCTCTCTCTCTCTCTCTCTCTCTCTCTCTCTCTCTCTCTCTCTCTCTCTCTCTCTCTCTCTCTCTCCTCTCTCTCTCTCTCTCTCTCTCTCTCTCTCTCTCTCTCTCTCTCTCTCTCTCTCTCTCTCTCTCTCTCTCTCTCTCTCTCTCCTTGGATATATGCACTTTAAATATTTATCTATATTTATCCTAATCTTAATTTTATAGCCTTACAATGATACTTATTTTATAAAATAACTTACCAATAGTCAAGTCAGTTACATCGACACACAAGTGTAATCCTAAAGCTTTTCTCTTTCAATTTCAATCTATTTTAAGTAATTTTAACTCAAATTATATGCACTAATTTTACACTAAAACATGATCTTATTTGTAGGTTAGTCACTATAAAATCACTCAAATTAAACTCAAATAAAGACAAGGTGTGCGTACACACCCAAGTACTTATTATTATTATTATTATTTTAAACTAGTAATTTTATTACACTTGGAAAACTTAGACCTTGGTTACTCCTCTTAGTTATACACTCTCCTTTCTTATGAAACCCTTGAATCTAATCTATATTATGGCCTTTGGCCCTGTCTCTTACTATGACTAGTCTTATATTGAAGATATAGAAATTCTATCTTACCCAAAATGATTAAAATGTATTTATCTTATACCTCTACAATATCTAAGCTTGTACATATTTTTTAATCCCCTTGGACATTAATTTCTAGGATAGATAATAAAGATGACATTATTGTACTACCCTGATATAAGTGTCTAATGCCCTAAAGTCATCTAATTTTCAAATGAAACATATTCTAATGGTCATCCTATGTGATTTAATGTAAGTTATTACTCAAAGGGATTGATATAAATACAAGATCAACCCTTAGTCATTTAATCACCTATGAAACCTATACAAGACCAAAGAGACTAAGGTACTTATCAAAAGTCACTATATAAATAATTTGATTGATTAAAGCTTCCCTATTTACATATTAATCATATGGACTACACATCTAGAGGTCTAAATTATTAAAGGATCAACCCAAGATCTTGATTTTTCTAAGTTGCAAGCTAGGTCATAATTGTTACTTGTTTTACACACATTACATGATTTAAACATAAGCCAATATATAGATGAGAAATAAATGAGTCTGAGGCCCTCTTATAGAGTATTGGATATGTAGGTAGTGTGCTTTGACAATGGATTCATTAAGGTCATCTCAACTCCATGTGCCCACTTACCCATTTTCCCCCCAAAATCACATTCAAGATGGAAATATAGTGTTTTCCCATTTCACAAGGAGTAATTATCCATGACCCATATCTACATGCACCAAATTGAAGGTGAATTCAAATCTAGAATCATCTAGGTGGTTTCATCTTATTTCACTATATATTTCATATAGGAAACTATCACTTGACTTAGTAGCATTAACAAAACCATCTAAGGATGACATAATTATCGAGATAGTCAGAGGCACTTGATCTAGAATCTAAAAATTATTCCAAAACTAAATTCCCACCTACTTTCAAACTTGTTATAAATCTATAATTGCATTAATATCAAAACAAACTAAGTACTTATATTCTTTATCATTTATATATCTATCCTAGTTATACTTTTCATATTTAGACTATCTCAGCATAATAAATTTAGTGTATGATTATGTCTTAGTTCAACATTTAATTGGTTTTTTATAGATATAATTATCACCCTTATGCCATATCATTTATTATATTCTTAACCCTAAGCTTAAAGTGAAAACAAACATAGATTTTATTTTTAGGGTTAAACAGTCTTAAGATAAAGTGAGGGTAGTGAAATATGTATAGATTAAATTCTAGAGTCAATTAAATTTAAAGTGGGGCCAAAACTGATATTATCAAGTATTTGTGACCAAATTTGAGTGACTAGACTCCCCTTTAGTCTGTAAATAATATTAATGGATTAAAATGAAAGATATACTTGAGTGTGTAAAACACACTTTGCCTTAGGGAGAAAGCTCCAATCATGCAAGGCGTTATGTATAAAATCCTCTAATGATGTAAAAATTAGTTAATGTCCATATGTTAACTTTAATTTTTAAATTTAATTTGGATTTGAAAATATTGAAAATAACAAGGAAGGACTACACATATATGTGTGAAACCAATGTTTCTATTGTAACATTTTTATTGGAGATAGTGCTTCCTTAAAGTATTGGATAATTAGTGTATACCATGAATCACTCAGAGAGGATTGGTTCCTTATATGAACTAATGGTGAATTTTGGGTGGTCAAGCCCTAATTTGAATTAAATATGAATAGTAAATAGAACCCACTAAGGGAGACAAAATTGTTAATTTTTGATGTTTCCATTTTTAATCTGAAGATAGAAACAAGTTCGAGTCTATAATGGATTCAAAACCAATAATATTAAAGGTAATTGAACCTACAAGTTATGGATTATGCACTTTAACTAAATCAACCATTATATATGGCTTGTCAATTCAATTATCACTTTGTTCCTTAGTTATTATATGCATCATCAAAAGATAATGGAGTTCACCCAAGCTCCTACCATGACCATAGATAGAACATGGTATTGAAATCATCGCATGAATTTGTATCATGATCCCATGAGATAATTTTAGAATCTATAACTATATGTAGATATAAAGTTATAAAATAATTTAGAAGCTTATGTCTAAATCTATATCTTTCACTTAAAATTCTATAGATCTATATAGTTTTCCTATGATGTGAGTGCATATTATGGCATATGTCCCCATAATTTTTACCAATGATTAAATTTTGAACCATTATAAAACCTTTGAGACTATATTTTTTACCAAAAACTAAATTTTTTCTTGAATAGACTTACCTCATGTATGAAAATCCCACTGAAATTCCCCCCATTTGAGGTGAGGAGATTGTGTGTCATAAAATTCACTCATATAAAAATAAAAGTTAAGTGTATTAGTCATATTAAAATTTAATAATTGAATATTGGAGCATATCTAAAAAATATTCAACATAGTAAGATATGTATCATTTAAATCATATATGTAACATATGAGGTGAGGCCTATAGAAGTATATCAATGAAGATCATAGTAGTGAATTTTAATATAATAATACACAATAAGTAGTAAATTAATGTCTCATGGCACTCATCAAACTTAATAAGCTCAAAAAACACATAAACACAATAATCTTAATGTCATATAATAAGGCCAAGGACCACATACAAGGAACAAGTTCAAATGTCATATAAGTAAAACATTACACTCTTAATATCTAAGAGATAGATGAAAATGACATTAATAATGTCAAAAATAAGGGGCATGTTCAAATGTATCATAAAACTAAGGGCTAAGGACCACCAATGAAAATCATCTAGCTCGGGACATTATTAAGTCTTTGCTTGCTCAATTTTTGATCTAGTAGTGAAAAATTTTACATGATAGGATTGACTATCTTAGAATAGTACTAGAAATCATTTTTGATCCATAATAATTGATGGTATATTTTAATTAGTTTAGAGAGTGAAAATGATAAGGTAAATGGAGAAAGATGTAAGTATATATCATTATGTTGGACTATTTAAATCTAGAAAGTGAAATAGAAGATCTAAGAGGCCAAAAAGTAACTAATATCAAAGAGTTATAATAAATTGATCATATGGGCAATAAATAAAAGAATGGCATGATAAAATATCAAGAAACTATGTAAAATAATTTTTTTTCTTTTTTGTAACTATTTTTTGAATGTTTTTTAATCTTTTGAGAATATTTTAAATTAAAACATACTAACCAATGATCCCATCAAGATGAGAGTTGTAATAGTTTTTAATAAATGGTATAAGGATAAAATTTCATGGATAAAATGTGATATATGTGCATGAATTATAATCATAAAATGTGTCATATGTTATAAAGAAAATATCTTGATTACTACTCATGTAATCCTATGTGGGAGGAGTAACTCTAGGAGATGTAGAATGATTTGAAATGTAATGAAGGTTAATAGAATATTGTGCCAAATTTTATATTTTTTGTGAAACATGTTGATCTATATGTATCATTAATTTATATGATTTTACATTCAATAATGTGTGTTTTGAACTTCAAACCTTTTTCTAATAAGCTTGATTTTGCATGACTTGCTTTTGAGAAATTTTCACTTGTTTCTAAATTGACTAAATAAAAAATATTTTCATAAGTGAAAAAAATATAAATGTGATATTTTATTGTGTGTGTGTGTGTGTGTGTGTGTGCGCGCGCGCGCGCGCGTGTGTGTATTAATAAACTATATTAAAGGGTACTCATATCTAATTATTAAAATTTTAACAACTTGATTTCAATGAATGTACTTTAGGAATATATGTAATGTAGAAGGTAAAACATGAAGATTTTATAACCAAGGGTGTCTTAATATCATTTCAAATGCCCCAATATGTGTTATAACTAGAAAAGGAATAGATAGTCTAGCATATCCCACCTTAAGAGGCAACACAATGTGTCTCAAAGTAGTTTATTATTTCCCATTGAATGTCTTGACACTTTTAGATGTTACTTGTATATCATGTTATGTGTAACCCAATGCATAGAGTAATGTCATTATGCATGTATTCTCACTTCATCCATCATCAAATAATACACTATGAATTGGTTTTTGATCAATGTATTCTCATATACATAAGGCATGAAAATTAGAATCATCATCTACTATCTTAGTATCATCAAAATTGATCATAGGACATGGTTGATTATTCTAAATAATTGTAATAATGTTTCCCTCTAATGGATGATCATATGACTTGGAAATGAAAATGCAGTGTAGGTATGATGTAATACTAAATTATCATTATTTGTATAATAGTTTGTAAATGGCTTGCTAAAAATATCCAACTTAGAATTTTTATTATATTAAGGCTATATTTTTTTTTAGGAGTTCCTAAATTGATGGCATTGCTACCAATAAGATTATAAATAAGGTGATTGACATTGAAACATATGTTAGTAGAGTAACCATTATATCTATGGTAATCATAATATGCATTGTTATCAAATAATTTTACCTAAGTCATACTCATGTCAACTTTTAGTGGTGGAGGTAGAGTAATGAGATTGCATTCAAGCAAATTGTGTAGCAATTTATGAGATAGTTGTAGTAATTTAGAGAATTTCTTCCTTGGTTGATCTGATAAAACAAGCTTATTATAAGGTTGATAAATAATATTAATTGTGATCTTTACATTAGCTTTAGTATATATAGGCTAAGCTTTGTAAGATGTTTTTCTTTGAAACTTTGTTGTGTAAGTTGATGTAGACACATGTGCATATTTGATCTTATTCAAAGCAATAATTTTGACATCTCTTTCTCTTATTGTATGAAAAATTTACTCAAAAAATATGAATTTATTGGAAATAATTGACTCATGCAAAGGTTCAAGTTAACTTTGTCTGAAAATATCCAAGGTGTTAGTTATTTTGGAAAGTATGGTATTATAACAAATTACATAGCCACTGATAGGATCATTAGTTCCTTGCTTAATATTATAAATTTGAGCATAATAAATTTTTTGATCAATATTGAAACTAAAATTCTTGATAAATTGATTTGATAGTTTTAGTCGTATAAAATGTTACAATTGGTAACTTGAGTGTGGCATGTGACACCCAACCCATAGGTCCCTCTTGCATGCTCTCATGACCCTTATAGACACCTTTTTGTTTATTCCTAGTCATTTGTAGACTTTTAATACCTAATTCTAGCTCAATTAGGATATTTTTCCCATGTTGATTACATCCCCCTATGTCCTATACCTGTAGGAAAATCTCACCCAAATTTGACTATAGCATAGGACCCTAGGGTGTCCCATTTCTATCACTTTTTTTCAATCAAATTTTGAACCCAGATGACCATTTCCTTTTGACTCCTCTTTTTCATTATGTCATCCTAGTGTGAATACATTTAATCCATCACTAATATATATTTATAAAAGTCTATTCAAATTTTATTTATAAGGGGTTGGAAAATATTACAAAATCAAGTAAGAATATAAGCAAGACCACTACGGTAAATTTTTCTATTATCTGCATACAACCATTCAATATAGATACTAGCATATAAAAACCCTCACACTAGTCTCTAGCCACCTCAAACACACCTAATTTAACATTTTTACATTCTCATAACACTTTTTCACAAATCACATCAAGTGGGAGAACTACATATGGCTTGATCCCTCTTCGAAGTATTAGTATGTAGGCAATTTGCCCACACAAGGGGTGTGGATACACATTCAATGTATCTTACACACACTAGCCCCCATCTTTCTCATGTTTTATTCAAGAAATATGAAGGTCTAGGGTTGGATATTAAATCAGATATACAAATATCTCTATCAACATTCAAGATCCAAAATTTCATAAGTAGGCTTACATAGGGACAATAAACCAAACCTGAAAAACTTAGATCTTTGTGACTAGTTTGGATAATAGTGGCAAGACCTATAATATAGTTTCAAACCTCAAATTTTCCTATTTTTAGTGCTCCTATCCTTTCATCAAATTAAATTCAAATCCTAGTTCATGACACTATCCCAATCCTACATAGCCAGTATCAACGTTTGTCTCAATTGTATCAACCCAATTTTAAGTTAAGTTATATTTCTTCTCTTTCATTAGCATTTTTAGAAATCTATGAAATTCAAATAAATTATGAAAATTAGTATTGTAATTATTATAATATTATTTACTAATTTAGACAACCCAAACCTTTAACTACATTCGGAGTAATACTCCATTATCCCAAAATAGTTAAATCATTTAGTGAACTCGACTTACTTTGTTTGTGCATAAAAACCCTATAAACCCTATGGAATTTTTTTTTGTAATTTTTACCTACATAATTAAATCAAAAATTTGAATTAATTTTTAAAATTCCATAGTAATTTTTAAAAAAATTCTTCCAAACCCTAGTTGCATATACTAGGTTCCTTTAAATAAAGAATTTTCCAATAAGTTTTTGATTTTTTACCTGCATATTTAAATTATAAATTCACATTGAAATTTTAAAATTCCTTAGTAATTTTTAAAATATAAGTTTTCAAAACCCTAGTTTCATATACTAGGTCCCATTGCTTTTGAGGTATCCCCTTACATGCTTATGAGCTTCATATCCTTTTTATGCATATTCTAGTTTGTTATTTTAGGACTTTACATTTCCTTTATTTAGCACTTTCCTTCCATGGTACTTTACTTATCACAACTTATTACAAAAAAAATAATCCATTTTCAATTTGTTTTCCTACATTAATAATGGATCAATATATTGGTTTTGACATAACTGATAAGAGGGCACTTCAAAACCTTTTAACTAAACATCTTGATATGTAAGATGACATGCTTACAATGCTATAAGAAGAAAAACAGAAAGTGAACAATGGTCAATATTTTCAAACCATAGAGCAATTAGTTGTAAATGAAATTATGGAGGCAACTATATTTTAACAACCCCCTATAGCAGCCCAACCTTCCGCTATGCCACCACTAGTTACAATTAGGACATCTTTGTCCCCTAATGTGGCTGCCTTTGTGCAAGAGATAAAATATCTTCAATCCAAGGTGCCACATCTTGAGCAAGTTGCTTCTAGACCTACGTAGGCTTTGGATTCTTTTGCTCTACTTCACACACCATTGGCATGTCATATTGCTTTGATAGCCTTGCCATAAATTTTTATTCAACCCAAGCTCACTCCATATGATGGAAAGGGTGATCTAAAGATACATTTGATAGTTTTTCAAGTAGCATGTTTGGACTATGTTTCAAATGACTAGTTACTAACCAAACTATTCCCATGGAGTCTAATGGATTATGTTTTACAATGGTTCTATAATCTATTGAATTAGTCTATCAATGCATTCAATCCTCTAGCTAACATATTCCTATCTTATTTTAGCATCAACATTGGTGATAAGGTTTCCTATAACCAAGTTGCACAATATAAACAAAGGTCAAATGAGCATCTCAAAGATTATGTTCTTCGATATAAGGTTATCTTGGCTAAGATGACTAGTCCTAGGGCCAATCAAGAGTTACAAGATCTCTTCAAATATATTCTTCTACCAGCTTTACATGAATCAATAATGTTCAAAAAGTTCTCTTCTTTCACTGAATTATGTCATACACTAAAGCAAAGGGAAGCCAAACTAATTTCAATGGGTAGACTCAAGTACATGAGCATATTAGAAATAAAAAACAAGAGTAACAACAAAGTCCCATACAAATTAAAGGTCAATGATAGAAAAAGTCAAAATCAACCAATAGTTGATGCAACTTTAGATTCCCCTTAGCAAGTGGTTTTATCAACACCTCCTTAATGAACTTTTACCAATGTACTAGTATCTCCAACTAGATTTTTACAATAATTATTGGAATGTAATATCATAGCTCTCCCTCTTATTTGAGAAGTTGATCCAAAAAAGCCTCTTCTATGGGGATATGATAAGAATACATTTTGAAATTTTCATAGAGAACTAGGCCACACAACAAACATATGCATCAGTTTGAAACATAAGATATAGGACTTGATAGATGGAAATGTTACTGATCTTGGCACTCTAGTTGAGCCTCCTTAGGAAAAGCAAACATAGGATAAAGATTTGAAAAATTTCTCATATCTTTTCTCACAACATTATAAACAAGAGACAGGGGATACATCAAGTGTTCATCATGTATATCATGCACATATACCACTGGCTACATACAAGGCACCTTTAGTTGAGCTACTCCCTTTGATTAACATGATTAGTGTATACAATTATAGAGTTCTTTCTAAGACTTTGATCTCCTTCTCAGAGTAGGATATAGTTGAGGATGATTTGGATTATCATCCACTCTTTATTAGAGCTTACATTCATAATCATCCCATTCATAGTTTTCTCATAGACAATGTATCTAGTGTGAACATGTGCACTATGACCTTATATAGTATTTGGGATATTTAGAACAAGATATTACCCTGATGGTCATAGTTATGAGTGGATTTAGTGGGCACATACATATTTCATTGGGTGAGATTATACTTCCTCTATAGGTTGGTCTAACACAAGTGGCCACACCATTTACTATTATTCCCAGTGTAGGAGTTTTTGATATGTTACTTGGTCAACCATGGATTCAAAACCTTGAGCAGTACCTTATATAGTTCATAGATGCATAATTTCATTCATGATAATTAGGTTGTTACATTTTGTGGAGTTCCATATGAGTTACATAGCTTAGAGAATTTTAGAGAATTTATAGCATACATAGCTTTTAGAGCCATATTTTTAGCCCTTCCATCATGCTTCATGATCATGCACAATCCCTCTCCTTGATATAGGACACCATGATAGGGAGTCTCCCATGAGACTCATCAGTTAGTATCATCTCTTCTCAACATTACTTGTACATAGTTTCTTTATGATTGATTGTACATAGATTATTCCAAAATACCAAAAAAAATACAAAATTTCAAAATCCAAAAGCATTCAAATAACTCAAAAACACAAAAACATTTCAATTTTATGCATCATCCATGCTTTATATTTCTAATACCATGGTAGACTTACATTTTTATAATATATGCTATTGTTTATCAATTTATCTACATTACCATGTTTCACTTTATATTATTTGAGTGTGTTCAGTGACATTTAGATCTTTGATTGCTTCACTCTATCCATTGAGGAGGCATCCTACTTCCACATTCAAGATATACATCAATATATTTACCTACTGGGGGAATGTTCTACATGACTACACCATCCAGGTTATGTCACTCCTACACCACACACTCTAGTTATCATGTTGATATACATTACTTAGTAGCTTACATAGATTACTCTATCGACATTCACTAGTCTATATCACTTGTGTATTTCTTAACATATACCTAGTCTTGTACTCCATGTCTTACATACTTTCACTTCTTGTTTTGATTAGTTAGATGTGATTGTATTTCTAGTATATTACATGCTTTCCTTTCTTGATATACATAGCTAGATGTGATTGCATTTCTCAATTCTTGTTTTATCTCTTGTATGTGCCTAAGGACATTTTCCATTATCCTTTTCTTGTACTCTTATATGTGATTATGGCCCTCATGCCAACCTTGATTGTTTTCAATTGTATGTATATGTGGAATTCGAACATGTCTCGTATGCTTGATTTTTAGTTTGAGTGACATGTGTCCATGTCCCTTTTTTTTGGCCCTTTGGCCACTTTTGTATGCTTCTTGCTTCTTTCCTTATGTTCTTGTTGTTTTTTGCTTCCCATTGTTTATAATGCCATGATCCACATTATGCATTATCTTTCTTTCTTGGATGCCATGATGGACATGATGCTCCATCCCTTCTTAAAAAATAAAAACTAATAACTAATATTTCTATATTTAGTTTAATACATTACACATGCTATTACATTGTTATATCTATCTAGGCATCCCTATTGATTTAAAAAACTCCAATACAAACTATGTTATATCTTGAGACATCATTTTGATTTTCATTGCTATATCATGTATTTCATAGCATAATACACTTTCAAGGATCTTTATTTTGAGGGTACTCATTACAAGGTCTTCATTCCTACCCTCAAAATAGGGGGAAATAAACAAGAGTTGTATCACATAGATTAGAGCTCTTATTGGTTAAAAAATTAGTTTTCAAAACAATTTAAGGTCAAACTCGGCATAATAGACTAGAAAAATAGTGATGATTATAGAACAGTCTTTAGATTCAGTAAAGGATAGTAGTCCCAGATATAGACAACAACACTAGAAATTAGGGTGTCTTATTTTTGGCACTCCTATCCAAACAACAAAAACCTAGTTTTTATAGAAATAGGTAGAAAGGTTAGCTCAACTATAGTTTTTTAGATACATATCAATCTAGATTCAATAGTTTTAGTACAATTTTTCTTAGAGAATATAGATATTGGGGCATCATGTATGGTATGATGGATCTCACTTCTAGTTTTATATTGGGTAGTTGGTATAAATTCTAGATCATAATCCATGTTATAGACACTAGTGATTGGGGAAAATGTGCATGGCACATTGGTCTTCTTTTCTTTCCAAGTTTAGTATATTACCCATGCATTCTCAATAGTTGCATGAATTATTCCATATACAAGTTATTGACATCATTTTGGAGTGGTTTTTATACAAGCCTAACATCCACATTCCTAAGTGGCTTCCACATAAGCCTAGTTTCCAGTTTTGGAGTGGGTTTCATACAAGCCTAATCTCTTCCTTCTAGAGATGGCCAATATTGGCCTAGTTTTAGTTAAGAATTTGGATATCCATGACATATTATTAGATTATAGAGCATTCATGGGATTTAGGAACCATTTCATAAAACACACATTTAGATCGATATTAGTCCATAACTTTACTTAGTGGGTAATAATGGAGCCAAAGGTCTAGCTAGCCTTTTTATTCTTGAGCCACATACTCAGAAGGATTGGACAAAAAATCCAACATCAATTTATATATGTATGATTACATAGCTTCACTTAGTAGGCAAAAATAGATCCAAAGGGCAAACCTTTGTATTCTTAAGCCACTCTTAGGGAATTAAGCACTTAAATTCATTAATCTTGGTGCAACACATATCCAGCATCATCCAACATCACTCAACATCACAATAGGTTATGTATTGGTTTACATACTCAATGAGGTGTATTTATTCCTCTCTCTCTCTCTCTCTCTCTCTCTCTCTCTCTCTCTCTCTCTCTCTCTCTCTCTCTCTCTCTCTCTCTCTCACCCAACTTTGTACATTATTATTTTAGATATAGCATATCTAGTAAGAACTAATCTACTCTTTATTTTCTCTTGTATATTTACACTTCATAATGTTCTCTCTCTATACACATTCATCATCACATAACTTCATGAGCTTCACCCTTATAGGTGTTGACATTAGAAAGTGCACCCAGTGGCAGGAAAACAAGTTCCTGCCCTCTCCACGCAACATGGAAACTCCTCTCTCACCTATGGGATGGTGAAGTAGGAGAGGAGAGTCTCTAGATAAGGGCTACCTCCCTTTGATGTATCATGTTTGTTTCAGTATGTGTAAATACATATGGGTATATATATAGCTATATAAAGTGGGGGGGATGGAAAGGGAAGAAAGGTATAAAAAAACAAACTACTATAAGGAGGTGATACACCAAAATAAGGTGACCTTCTCACACCCACTCTCAGAATTAGACAAAGACAATAAACATACACTCAGACTTGGCAGAAAGACCACGCTGTAAGAAAATGGTAGGGAGGTTCTTATGAAAACACAGGAAATAGGGACTCACCAAGATGCTATGAAATACATACTATAAATGACCTCCTCTATTCTATACCTCTAAATGGAACTCTTCTCCTACCAGCTATAGACAATGGTGCCTTATAGATAATTGGTATGTTGGTGCTAAACATCTGAGAGCATCAAAAGACAATGACTGGATACAACTCAAACACTCAGGACATACACAGAATATCTATCCAAGAATAGGTAAAAACTACTTTGATTGATTCAAGTGGAAATTTTAATAGGGCTATGCCTTGTTAAATTTGTGAAAAAAGATCCCCTACAAAATGACAAGTATCAAATATATATGGAATGTCCAAGAGGCTCATTTGGCACTCTTTTTGTTACAAGTGACCTATTGCATCTATTCATGAAAAGAAACAAGTCACTCAAAATATTAATGAGCTGTGGGCTTTGTTTGCTTAAAGTTTGTAATTTTTATGTCAAAATGCAGTTTGTCCACCCATTAAATGTAAAAAGGAGAAAACTGGTTACATTACTTAGCTGTTGCATCTTCTCATGATCAATTCGAAGGAACTATTTCACCTGCTAGAGTCACTTCTCAAATTGGTGCCACTTGGACTTAACTGCTTACTCATTCTAAGTATGTCTTCTTGTCTTTCATAAAATTTGTCTTTATCTGGCTTGTTCAGCCCCTCAAGGGCAAACTTTCAGTAGGTTGCTACATTTTGGGCTCGTTGGTAAAATTTTCTCAGCTAGAAATAAAGGCCCTTCTATTTTGCTAAATTTGACGCTCATCTAGCCGTCAAGATTTGAAAACCAACAAATATTCCATCCTCTTGAAATTGACAGCTTCTCAGGCATCACCACTTGAGAACCAATGGCTAAACCATTTTGCTAAATTTGACATCCACCGGGACATCATCGGGTCCACGTGGCGTCTCCTCGGGTTCATGCTGGTTTCATCCTTTGTAGCTTGCTTTCTTCTTAACACTTCGGGGAACTTTTCTACCTTTGCTTCACATTTTTCATGCACCAAATGTTTGTAGACTTTTCCCATTGACAAAATTCTACAAAAAATCTTCCGCTTTGACTTTGCATTTTGGTTGTGCATTTCTGCGGACAAATTGTCTGCATAAATTCCTTCCCTTTTATTTCATTTGTTACTTTGAGGCACGCCCAAATTCTTTGGAATATGAAGTGTCTACCCTCTAAAAGGGTGATTCAAACTTGAATATCCCCTTTGACTTGGGGTAGACCCTTGAACCGAACCTATTGAACCAAAATTTGGTTTAATGGTTCAAAGTTTAACCATTGTGCGTCGATGGGGAGTGAACAAAAGCCGATGAACCTTTGAATTGAATTAAACCATGCCTAAAACTTTGAAAAGTCCTTGAGGTGTTCATCCACCCTCCAAACAGGCACTTTGAATTTTGATTATGCCTTCGGCCAAGGGTAGCCCCTTGAATCAAACCTGTTGAACCAAAATTTGGTTCAATGGTTCAAAGTTCAAAGGAGCACACCAATGAACCAAAAGGCCGATGAACTCATGCTTTGAATTTTTTGTTGAACCCAAACCATTGAACCAAAATTTGGTTCAATAGTTCAACTAAGCATGGTGATGAGCCAAGGAAGGCCGGTGAACCAATGTCAAACCGATTATGTGAACTTAAGCCATTAAACCGAAGTATGTTGAATCAAGACCATTGAACCAAAATTTGGTTCAACGATTCAATAGTATGAAGGTTTAACACATATTACATTTAGGTGCTTGAACCGAGATGATGAACTAAGATAAACTAGGCTAGACCAGTGAACTCCTTGAACTTGAACCAGGCCCGTTGAACCAAAAATTTTGGTTCAACGGTTTGGTTTAACCATTGTTGAACCAAGATACTGAACTCAAAATGAACCTTTGAACCAAGAAACTGAACCATTTGAACTAGGCCATGAACCCAAAAATGCTGAACTTGAACAACTTGAAAAATAATTGGCATGAATAGCAAGGGAAGAAGGGGACCAAAATTTTACCTATGGGCAAAATTTGGTCAACAAATTAGCGACTCCCAGGTGAAGCAGGCTTGCTATGCTTAGAGACTAGTTGCCTTGCAATCCATTGGGAATGGAGTTAGATAGTAGCTTTGAGAATCAACAACAGCTTTGACAAACTTTGAACCAGCCACGCAGATTACCTCCAAAGAAACAAAAGCACACATAAGACTAAGAAAACTATTACTTGTGCAACAATACTTAGGGAAAATGGGAAAGAAAACAAGGGAAAATATGTACAAGAGAACCCAAAAATTTAGTGGAAATGCTTCAGGTGTATCCCATTAACTGGGATACGTAGTTCTTCACCATCCAACCTAGAGAGTTAGAATGCATTATGCTAATTTCATTGAGTAATTATGTAAGGACCACTCCATAAGGTGTCAATTTTTTCATGTTTTCTACGCTTGGCTTGATCTTCATCCCACTTTAAGACAATGTCTCCTTCAGTGAAATATTTTGGTGAAGCTTTCCTATCGAAGTGCCTTTTTACTTGTTGTTGGTGACTGGTCATGGAAGCCATAGCCCAGTCCCTTAACTCTTGGAGCTCCATTAACTTACATAGCTTGACCTCCATGTTGGTTCCTTCTTCTAATTGCAGCTGATGAGCGAGGTCCAGTGCTAGCAATTTGAGTGAGATGGGAAGCCTAGCTTCCCTTCCATATACAAACATATATGGAGAGTTTTTTATTTCTCTCTTCAGAGTGATTCAATCGGCCCATAAAGCTGTCTTTAGCCTGGCATGCCAAGTCCTCTGATTTTCTTCCATAGTCCTCTTTATGATTCTGATCAGATTTTTGTTGGTGGACTCATCCAGCCCATTCCCATATGGATAGTAATTTGATGAAGTGCTAAGGTATATGTCATACCTTAGCACCCATTCACTAGTTTTGGTTCCCAAAAAAGCTAAGGCATTATCTGAGATTATGGTGGCTAGGACCACAAATCGTGTTACCAGGTCCTCATAGAACTCTAGGACTACACTTTCATTCACCTCTTTCAAAGTGACAACTTCCACCCACCTGTGAAATAGTTTGTGGTAGTCAGCACCCATTTTTGCCCAGCACTGGAAGGAGGATTGATCATGCCTATGAAATCTAAGCCCCACTGCATGAATGGCCGCTCAACTTGAATGGGTTGTAGAGGCATGGCAGCCAATCACTACTTTCCATCAAAAAGTGCACACTTCTGGCACTTTCTTACCCAAGCATGGGTATCCTTGAATAGAGTAGGCCAAAAATAGCTAGCTCTCAATATCCTTACGGTAGTAGCTCTAGGAATGAAATGACCACCTACTGGTCCATCATGAAACTTAGCCAGTACCTTATCAACCTGATTGGGGTCAATGCATCTTAGAAGAACCCTAGAGAGATCCTTCCTAAATAATACTTCATCAACTAGAACATAAAGAAGGGACTGGAGTTTAAAATATCTTCTTCCGGTCTTACCAAGACCCTATGGACACTCACCCATGAGAAGAAAGTGCCTCATGTCCAGCGCCCAATCCTTTATGACAGCTGGCTCTTCTATTGAGTCTGCATCATGGACCAACAAGCTATCTTTCCTTTCTTGCTTTAAGACTGTAGCGAGCTATTTGCACAGGCCTCTTCCCCTCACCAGCTTGGTGATCTTAATGTCTATGTCGTACTCCATCACTTTGGTGATCCACCCTACCCTTTTCTCATTCAAATCTTGATTGATCAAGAAATCCTTGATGCCAGGGTGTGGGACCATAAGATGAATCTTGCTATTAGACAACATATACCTGAATTTCTTTAGGCTCTGCACTACTACCAAGACTTGCTTTTCTACATACATGTACCTAACTACAAAGTCCACTAACCCTTGGCTGAAGAAGGCAAGTGGCTACTCAAGGTCATCGCCATTTTCTTGGGTAAGCATGGCGGATATCACTTCTTCATTGTTGAATGTATAGAGGTTGAAGTCTTTACTGAATTCAGGGCTGATTAGAGTGGGTGCCTAGGTTAAAGACTACTTGATGGCTTCAAAGCTATCTTTTCTTTGCATTGTCCACTTAAACTCTTCACCTTTCCTTAGCATAGAGGTTAGGGGCTTGGCTATCTCAGCAAAATTCAAGATGAATCTCTGAATAAAATTTATCCTACCAAATAAAATCTATAGACCTTTCTTATGCTTTGGTAAGGACATCTCCAAAATGGAGTGAACTCTCTCAGGGTCAATGGATAAGCCTTCCTTAGACACGATGTGGCCAAGGAGTTTCCTTTCATGAACAACAAACATGCATTTCTTTGTATTAAGAGAGATGCCAAATTCCATGCACCTCTCAAAAATTTGCCTGAGGTGCTTTATGTGTTGGCTCACTTCCTTGGAGAATACCATCACATCATCGAGGTAGACCAACACATTATTGTTTCTCAAGCCACCAAAAGCCATGTCCATGGCTCACTGAAAGGTAACACCAGCATTAGATATCCCAAATGGCATCTTTTTGTAGGCAAACATTCCCCATTTAGTGGTGAAGGCTATTTTGTACTGATCATAGCCTTGCACTAGAATATGATTATACCTTGAATAGCCATCCAAGAGGGAGAAATGCTCGCTACCAGTTACTTTTTGAAGAATCCACTCCATGCTTGGAAAGGGATAATGATATTTTAAAGAGACTTTATTAAGGTCTTTGAAGTCGACACATAGCCTGATCTCTCCATTTTTCTTTCTAACAGGAACAAGGTTGGGCAGCCATGAGGAATGTTTGATCAAAAATATAATTCCAGACTCAATTAATTTGGCCAATTCCATCTGCATGAGGGGCTCAATTGTAGGATTAATAAGCCTTTGTTTTTATGTGACTAGTTTGGTGCCTTCCTCTAATTCAATGGTGTCCTAGGTGAGTCTTGGGTTGAAGCCTTTTAAATCAATGTAATCCCATGCAAACACATCAGCAAACTCCTGACATAGCAGAATAAAATCTTGGCTTTCTTGAAAAGTGCAAACCTTACCAAGTGCAAGCATCTTATCCTTGAAATTTTTGACTCTCTCATAATTCTCTCCTTTGGTCATGATGCATGCCTTATCATTTCTTAGTTGGTCATCTCCATTGAAAATGCTTTCAAGCATGACCAGACCTTTCGGGAGTTTATTGTTCTTCAACTAAAAATCTAATTGCCATATTGTTGCTACAATTTTTCCTGATTGTGTGCTATGAACTCAGCTTCTTCTTGTAGGAAGAAGGCTATCTGCTGGTCACTTTCAAAAACTTTCCAATTTTCAATGTTGTCTAGGACAGAGGGCTGAACTACCACTTTCAAGTGGTGTGAACCACAATTTTAGCTTATTTCCCTTGAAACGTCAAACTGTGCACCAATTACTGCCAATCGGTCATCTTGCTTGTTCTGCTCCCTAAGATCGAGGCAATGTTAAAAGCAAGAAAATCCTCCACCAAGTCCCAAACTTTGTGCTTATACAACTTTAGCAAGGAGTTCTTTATTAGATTTTAGCCTTTCACCTAATTTACAATTAGCTTGCTGTCTCACAAGACCTGCAACTCCTTCATCCCTCTTTTTCTTGCCCATTTAAGCCCATGGATCAAAGACTCATATTCTGAAACATTACTCATGCAAGAGAATTGGAAATGAAAAGCTAAAAAGTACCTTTCTTTTGAAGGGGAAATCAACATCGCCCCACCACTAGCACCCAGCTTACTTTTGGAACCGTCAAAATACAGCTGCCACAGGCCAAGGTCTTCTTTGGTTTCCTTCATTAAATTTGGCATGAAGGCACCCTCTTCATGCATGCAATAGACTCCAAGGTCTACCTCGTCAATAAACTTGTATGGATCATGTTCAAAGTTATCATTTCCCCACTCATCCAAGAGTAGGTCTGTGACTCCTTCAAGAGCAGAGGACGGAGCTTGGTCTGTCTGGGACTCTTCTAAGTTGATGATCAGGTAACTAACATTCATTGCCTTACGAGTGTACGGTTATATATGGTCCTTGTAGAGTGGCTCAAACTTGATTTTCACCTTGGTCCCATACTTGGTTTTAAAAACTAGGTATGACCAATTCATTGCTAGATAACCACCTATCTTTGATGTGAAGCCCCTGGATAGGCAAATTGTGAAATATGGAGGAACATCTACTACCATTATATCATGGGGAATTGAGAAGGTTAGACAAGCGTGCAACATCAAGCTTAAAACCTTCAAAATTCCAACTATCTTCACAAGCATCCCATCTAGCTGTAGGACTCCTTTGTTCATTTCTTCATACTTTAATCCCATCTTATCAGTGATGCACTTGGGCATTACTGAGGTGTTGGCCCCACTATCAATTATGTAGTTGTATACCAAGATATCCCCAATAACCAAGAATACATAGAAAGGGGGAGTTTTTCTTCTTTCTTTACCTATCCTGAAGTGGAAGGCTACCCATTTATCATCACGACATTATCAGCGCTTGCTGGGGCAGCTTGTCAGTCCAGCTCATGCAATTCTTTCTTCAATACATCCTTCTATCATGGAAGAGATAATGAATCCCATAAAGAGATGCTCACATGAAACTTCTTCATTTGGTTCACTATATTGACTTGGGGACTGCTTCCCTTTACATTTTCTTTTGGGTTGATTCTAATCGAAGCTGTAGACTGAGGCACTAAAGGTATATACGACTGCCTAAAAATTAGGGAATTTTTAAATGAGTGTGATGAAGGAGGTGCTACTGCCACCTGAGTGGTAGCCTAGGCTTCTCCCATTACCCTTCTCTTAAATCTTGTGTTGGATACAACACAATCATTCTGGTTATCTATAGCACCCCCATGATTGATTACACAAAACTCACCCTCTAGGTGATTCATAAGAGTAGAATCCAGTTGGGCCTGATTGTTGCTCATGTTGGGCTATATTGAAGACTCAAAGGCCTGAGATTGAGTGGCTGTTTGGTTATCTACATTTTGAAAATAGTTCATCATCTCATTTGTGTAGATAGCCTGTTCTTGATTATACCCCATGGTCGAACAGCTAGGCTTCTCTTGTACAAGATTATTCTAGACAAGTACCATGACTTTAGATGATGAGGAGGGGTTGGTGTTGTAATTTTGAAATGGCCTAGTTGTAGTGAGCTACCCCTGACCTTGATTATAATTCTAAAAGGGGGGTCTAGGGGCTTGACCATAATTCTAGTATCCTTGATTTGGTTTGTTGCCTTTAGCTTGCTACCTTTTAATGGTAACAAGTTTGTTGGACATGTTCTGCAACAGAATCTTAACCTCATGAAGCTCATTTGATGAAGCAGCAGTTGGTTTTTCAATGGTAGGCAGGGGAGCCATTGTGGGAGCAACGGTTTGAATTGGGGGTAGAAATTCTAGGAAAAGTGGCATGTGAGGGCTAAGGGCAATCTTTCCAACTTGTACCAAGCAATTATTAGGTGTTATGGCAATGTCATAAGTAGCAGGTATTATATGCCCTCTCATAGATTGTATCATCACTGCAATGTCACTATTTAATTCTTTTAAATAGTATAGGAAAGCATAGCTGGGAGTTAGCCTTACCAGGATGGGAATTCTATCCCAAGTCTTTTGAAACTGTGTGTTGAAGTCTTGCATACACTCGTGTGGAGCTCTCTTTATGGTCATCAGATGCTCAGCAAGTGAGAGGTCATCACTCTTTTCCCCAAAACTATATGTCAACTAAGTGCCCAATTCATTCCAATAATGTATTGAATTTATAGGTAAGGTCCTGTACCAATCAAGATCCTTGCCTTTTAGAGACAACACTCTTTGTTACATTATGGATATTGCAGAGATTAACAATATTCTTAATATGCTCAATGACTGTAATGGGTCCTAATCCATCGAAAGAGGGCACATTTTTTAGAGCTGTTCTTGGAATTGGATCATAGCATGGGAGATTCAAGGGGCTCTCACCATGAAAAGCTACAAAAGGCAATGCCATGGCTAGGACTAGCTATAACTGGGGGTCTACTACAACTATGTCTCTTATAACAAGCCTATGAGGATTAATCACTGGATAAGGGTAGGTTCTCTCAGATTGTAATCTCTTAGCAAAATTTAAAGGTAATTCAATGAATTCAAAAGGAACCCCTCTTAAAGTAGACCTTATGGTGACTTTAGGCATAGAAGGTTAAGAAATTGGTCTTAAAATAGAAATGAAGCTCTTACCAGTGGAGTCACCAAATGCTAGAAAACTTTGAATTGGCTATATCAGGACCAACATCAATCCTAAACTTTACTGAGTTATAAAATTGAGAGTCCCACTGGCCGTGCCAAAATGGTTGACATCAGAAAGTGCACCCAGTGGAAGGAAAACAAGTTCCTGCCCTCTCCATGCAACGTGGAAACTCTCTCTCTTACCTGTGGGATGGCGAAGTAGGAGATGAGAGTCTCTAGATAAGGGCTAGCTCCCTTTGATGTATCATGTTTGTTTCATCAAGTTCAAATACATACGGGTATATATATAGCTATATAAACTGGGGGGATGGAAAGGGAAGAAAGGTACAAAAAATAAACTACTCTAAGGAGATGATACACCAAAATAAGGTGACCTTATCACACCCACTCTCAGAACTAGACAAAGACAACAAACATACACTCAGACTTGGCAGAAAGACTAGGCTGCAAGAAAATGGCAGGGAGGTTCTTATGAAAACATAGGAAACAGGGACTCACCAAGATGTTATGAAATACATACTGTAAATGACCTCCTCTATTCTATACCTCCAAATGGAACTCTTCTCCTGTTAGCTGTAGACAATGGCACCTTGTAGATAACTAGTGTGTTGGTGCTAAACCTATCAGAGTATTAAAATACAATGACTGGACACAACTCAAACACTCAGGACATACACAAAATATCTATCCAAGAATAGGTGAAAAGCTACTTTGATTGATTCAGGTGGAAATTTTAATAGGGCTACACCTTGTTAAATTTGTGAAAAAAGATCCCCTATAAAATGACAAGTATCAAATATATATGGAAAGTCCAAGAGGCTCATTTGGCACTCCTTTTGTTACAAGTGGCCTATTGCGTGTGTTCATGAAAATAAACAAGTCGCTCAAAATATTAATGAGATATGGGCTTTGTCTACTCAAATTTTTCAATTTTTATGTCAAAATGTGGTTTGTCCACCCATTAAATGTAAAAAGAGAAAACTGGTTACATTACTTAGCTGTTGCGTCTTCTCATGATCAATTCAAAGGAACTATTTCACCTACTGGAGTCACTTCTCAAATTGGCACCACTTGGACTTAACTACTTGCTCATTCTATGTATGTCTTCTTGTCTTTCATCAATTTTGTCTCTATCTAGCTTGTTCGGCCCCTCAGGGGTGAACTTTCAGTAGGTTGCTGCATTTTGGGCTCCTTGGCAAAATTTTCTCAGCTAGAAACAAAGGCCCTTCTATTTTGCTAAATTTGATGCTCATCCGGCCATCAAGATTTAAAAACCAACAAATATTCCATCCTCTTGAAATTGATGGATTCTTTAGTGTCATCACTTGAAAACCAATAGCTAAACCATTTTTCTAAATTTGACGTCCACCGGGACATCATCGGGTCCATGTGGCATCTCCTCAGGTTCATATTGGCTTCATCCTCTGTAGCTTGCTTTATTCTTAACACTTCGGGGCACTTTTTTGCCTTTGCTTCACATTTTTTGTGGACCAAATGTCCATGGACTTTTCTTGTGGACAAAAGTCCACAAAAAATCTTTCACTTTGACTTTGCATTTTGGTTGTGCATTTCTATGGACAAATTATCTACAAAAATTCCTTCCCTTTTATTTCCTTTGTTACTTTGAGGTGTGCCCAAATCCTTTGGAATATGAAGTGTCCACCCTCTGAAAGGGTGCTTTAGACTTGAATATCCCTTTGGCTTGGGGCAGACCCTTGAACAGAACCCATTGAACCAAAATTTGGTTCAACGGTTCAAAGTTCAACCATTGTGCGCTGATGGGGAGTGAACAAAAGCTGATGAACCTTTGAATTGAATTGAACCATGCCTAAAACTTTGAAAAGTCCTTGACGTGTTCATTCACCCTCCAAATGGGCACTTTGACTTTTGACTGTGCCTTTAGCCAAGGGCAGCCCCTTGAACCGAACCCGTTGAACCAAAATTTGGTTCAACGGTTCAAAGTTCAAAGGAGTGCGCCGATGAACCAAAAGGCTGATGAGCTCATGCTTTGAAATTTTTTTTGAACCCAAACCATTGAACCAAAATTTGGTTCAATATTTCAACTAAGCATGTCGATGATCTAAGGAAGGCCAGTGAACCAATGTTGAACCGATTATGTGAACTTAAGCCATTAAACCCAAGTATGTTGAACCTAGACCGTTGAACCAAAATTTGGTTCAATGGTTCAATGGTACAAAGGTTAAACACATACTACATTTAGGTGCTTGAACTGAGATGTTGAATTGAGATGAACTAGGCCAGACCAATGAACTCCTTGAAATTGAACCAGGCCCATTGAATGAAATTTTTTGGTTTGACGGTTTGGTTCAACCATTGTTGAACCAAGATACTGAACTCAAAATGAACCTTTGAACCAAGAAACTGAACCATTTGAACCAATAAATTTAACCATTTGAACCAGGCCATGAACCCAAAAATGCTGAACTTGAACAACCTGAAAAATAACTGGCATGAGTAGCAAGGGAGGAAGGGGACCAAAATTTTACCTATGGGAAAAATTTGGTCAACAATAGGTAAGTTCAGGTATGCTTTCTAATTTTTATTTATCCTAATATTTCACTTTGCTACATCAATAAAATAAAGGTGGGTAAATGTAGTCATATAAAATGTCAAAATTGGTATCTTGAGTGTGGCTTGTGACACCAAACCCATAGGTCCCTCTTACATGCTCTCTTAACCCTTCTAGACACCTTTTTCCATATTCTAAATCATCTAAAGACTTTCAAGGCCTAATCCTGGCTCAACTAGGCTAATTTTCCCATATTTATTCCATCCCTCTTGGTCTTGTACCTATAGGAAAATAACACCCAACATGGAATATAGTGCTAGACTCTAGGGTGTCCCATTTCTAGTGCTCATATCCATCACATTTAGAGCCCAGATGACCATTTCCTTTAGATTCTTCTTCTTCATTGTACCATCCTAGCATGAATACATTTAACTCATGACCAATATATCTCTCTAAAAGTTCATTTACAAGGGGTTGGAAAATATTACAAAATCAAGTAATAACATAAGCAAGACTACTAATGAAAATTTCCCTATTCTTTGTATACAACCATCTAATATAGATACCAACATATTCAAACCCTCACACTAATCCCTAGCCACTACAAGCACACTTTATTTAAAATTTTTACATCTAAATAACACTATTATACAAAGCACATCAAATGGGATAACTACATATGGCTTGATCCCTCTTCAAAGTATTGGTATGTAGGTAGCATACCCACACAAGGGGTGTGGATACATGTTAAATGCATCCTACACACACTAACCCCCCTCTTTATTAAGTTTTATTTAAGAACTATGAAGGTCTAGGTTTATAGATTAAATCATATCTATAAGGAGCTCTGTTGACATTCAAGATCCAAAATTTCATAAATAGGCTCACACAAGGACAGTGGATAAAACTCAGATCTCTATGACCAGTTTGGATAATAGTAGTAGGACCTGGACTATATCACCAGACCCCAAAGTGTACTTTTTTTGGTTATTCTATCCTTTTAATGAACAAAATATAGATCCTAGCTCTTAATACTATCCCAATCCTACACAACTAATATCAGCCTCAGTCTCAGTCGTATCAGCGTTGTTTTAAGCTAAGTTACCTTTCTCCTCTTTCATTACTATTTTTAAAAAGCTATGAAAGTCAAATAAATTATATAAATTAGTAACATAATTATTGAAATATTATTTACTATTTTAGTCAACTTAGACCATTAACTAAATTAAGAATAAGACTTCATTATTCCCAAAATAGTTAAATCAATAATGGATTGAATTCTTTGACTAGATGAATAGTTAAATTAGAAAACTAATGCAAGATGTAATATTTAAATCTTATTGGAAACAAATTATTATTTTTTCATTGAAATCAAAATCCAAACATGTCACATGTAAAGATCGAAGATGTTATATATCTCCTTTACCTTCATATAATGGAAGTTTTGGAGTTATAAATCTTAAAGGTAAAGGATGTGATGTAATATCAGGTGTTAAAATATTATGAGAAAGGCCTGTGAATCCATTGATTGGATATATTTTGGTATACCTTGCTCTCACTTCAACACCTTATCATGCAAACATGAAATATTTTTCATGAGGGATTGTGTAGTAGTCAAGGTAGATGATGTAGTATGTGTAACTATCAAAGGTTTGGCATGAGTCATTTAGTTAGGACTATGCATAGATATATGTTTGAATACATGTATTACCTACAAAATTTAAGGTTTAGATGTAACAATAGTGTCAATAATAGGAGTATGAATACCTATGGTAGGTTTCATAATATGAAAGAGTGGTTATTTTTTGTGCATTAAAAGTAGAAGTTTTTGCTTTTTATGCACTTTAGAAGGTAAAAGACTTTAATTAATTTGGGTATATCTTGTGTAATTTGATGGAGTCCTCATAATGTGGATAGATGTTGGATCTATGCATGATATACTCCATTGATTTCATCAAGGTGAATCTTATTATTAGCCTTTATAATTATATTTTGCATTATGATCACATTGATTAGTTTGTCTATTTTGATTATCTTATTGAAAATATTCATTAGTAATTTGTTCATCAAAAGAAAGGGGCCCATTGTTTGCATTAAAGGATCCATTTTAAAAATGGTCAAAGGGATTGATTGTGTTCAATATGGGTCAAACAAAACTCGCACTACATCTTAAAGGAATAAAGGAGGCAATTTTTTTAAATGGCATAGAAAAATAACATGGAAAATATGTTGTAAACAATAACAAAAAATGTAATGCTATAAAATGAAGGAAAATTTTATGCATAGATTCTAGTAAGTTCCCTTGAAATCTAAAGTCAAAAAAAGTTTTTTCAATGTCAAATACAAATCTAAGGTCAAAATAAAGTGATTTTAGTGTCAATTATTAAATATGAGGTTAAAAGATTTTTTTTTAATGTTAGATATTAGATCCAAGGGTGAAATAAAGATATTTTAGTGTTAGAAATTAGGAATTTATCTAAAATCTAGGGAAAAAAATTTAAATCAATTCTCAATAAAATGTGGGATCACCAATATTTTTATCAAAATTTATAATTAACTTGGTGATTATTTCAAATTAAAATTAAATTATTTGAAATATAGGGAAAGCTAAAAAAATAACTTGTAACTAGAAAAATGAAAGTAAAGTATTTAAATAAAAAAATTACATTTAAATGAAAGAAAACTATGAACAATACAAAATAATTAGTTGTTTAGTGTCTATGACTTGATAGTGCGAAACTAAATAGTAGATGAAATTGATCAACTCGAACTAATTTTGAAAATGCCAAAGAAATTGTGACTATAACTGATGATGGTCAAGATCATTAGAAAGGGGACAAGATCGATTGGAATTATTTCCTCCACTACTTGATTATGTCCTCTACTATAAAATAGTTAAATCATGGAATAATCATCTGTTATTTTTTACAACTCATATGTGTGTGTAAAATTTACCATCAAATGCACATGAATGACTTAAAAATAACTTCTTCTAATTTGAAACCTAAATAGGGCTTTCAATATCTAAATACCTACAAATAAAAAAGGGGGATTGTAATAGGTTTAAATGACCCCAATCACCCCCATGATGACTAATAATTGCCTACATAACCAATACTCTGAAGAGGGACACTAAACCCATTTAGTTCTCCCACTTAGAGTGGTTTGTGTGATTTTCTCCTTTTTCTACATGTAATAACCTAGATGTGTCTTGAATACTTGATAATTATTTACTTGACTTGGGTAAAATAGGATCTTGACTTCGCTAATGACTTCTCCAAATGATTAAAATCCAAATTTGGATGAATATGGAAGCTTTACTTAGTGTACAACAGTGTAAGTGTACCTCAATATTGAAATTTCTAAGTGATAGAATATGGTTTTTAATAATTTAGAACATTTATGCAGGTGTAAGATAGAAACTTAGAAAGGTAATGGTTTATATAGGTAATTAGGATAAAGTGAGGTGGAAAAATAGGTCTAGATTAAGTGCTCAAGTCAATTAAAGTGAAATTGGGAAAAAAACTAACATTATCAAGTATTTATCACCAAATTTGAGTGACTAAAAAATAATAAGGATGGAATGAATGAATATATACCTAAATAACAAAACAAAACAAAAATTTATTAAAAAAAAAAAAAAAAACCCTTAATGGTTTACCCTAGGTTGATTATAAGATTATCAAGTTTACTAACATGTTTTAACTATTTGTGGTTTAAGGTTAATTATTGAATACATATAACTAAAATTGAGTCACAATGAAGATATAATATATAATAGTCCAAAATAGATTTTGGATATATCATATGGATAGAAACATGGATAAATAATAAAACTAGAAGATTATGAAATCAATAACAATGCAAAAACCATAAAAGTTATATAATCAAATGTACTAGGTTGTTGTATTGAGTTTCTAAGGCATGTATAGAGTTATGGAGATCATTGTCTTTTAATTCAAATCTGATAGTCATACATCACTTGGTTAGATTTAATGTTTCATTGAAAGTTCACCAGTCAAATTTGGTGAACTTCTAATGTTGGAGGTATAATCACTGAGGGGGGGTGAATCAGTGATGCAAGATATTTCAAAATTTGATTGTAATCCTTTCAAAATCTTAATCAATGACTAAAAACATTCACAAAGTATACAATATGTTCATAAAAATGAATAATAAAGATGATTTGAGATCACAAAAATCACACAAGATCTATGTGGGAAACCCTCTTGGGGAATAAAATGCACTCTCAAACCTAAAAACACATGGACTACTTGTCCTATAAGAGTTTCACAAACATGAGACCTTTTAGTGAAGCACCCACTTCACAAGGAGGACCCACATCTAAGTGTGAAGAAGCACCCACTTGTTTTAGATGTCAAGCATCCACACAATACCTTATTAAATCGACAACTCCATAAATCTAATTGCAGATCAATCTAATTAGAGAAACAATGTTTAATCCCTCTTTATAAACTCATCACATACTCTCAAAATTACTCATACAAGTAATGCATCCAATACACCCATTTGTATCTCTCTAGTATTCTTATCTCATCTTCAATATACTCTATAATTCAATCCATCCACTGAGCACACTCACTATGATCTATTTCCTTTGCCTCTATTTTTTGCTCTCTCAACACACCCACATCAAGTCTAGAAACCATTGCCTTGGTCTTCACTATTTATAGAGTCTTCATGAATATCAACTTCTAGGTTAGTCATAATACTTTCCTTAAACATTAATACATCTAACATAGCTTAATACCATCTTCATTGGTTAGCCATAGCATCCATGGGTCACACATAAGTAGATACACCTTTCAATTAGGCCTTAGTAGCCCTTATAGGTCTCATGGAGACCTATTCACCCATTTAAAACTTCATCGAGAAAATACAAGAACATAAGATCAATTTTAAATGCATGGGTCCACTCCATATGACCTTTAAGACATATTTAGGTGATTAATCCTGCTAAAACACTCTTCTAGGAAAGCGTAATTTACGTAGATATTATTATGTACATAGTAACACCATGAATGAACAAATAAACAAATTTTAGTCTCCATAACTTTGAAAATACAAACATTCAGACCTTATAACTAGGTCCTCTATATGTGCCTTTAATTGCTCTTCAACTTTGCTTTTTACACCACCATGAAATTCTACCTGGATCAAAAGATATGGCTCAAATACTAAGCACTAGTTTTGCCTCACGAATTTGAATATTTAAATCATAATAGTCACTATAAAAATGTTAAAGATTAGAAACTTTGACCTCATCTCATGCTCCCAAATAAATTTGAATAAATACACACCATCAATCTCCTTAATATTATACTAGTGTTTATCTTTTAGTGCTCATAATTTATCTTAGATCCTTGCTCCCACGATCATGCCACTTGGTAGCTTTACATGCCTTCTACATGTTTGACTATTTTACTCAATGCACTCTATCAATATCTATTTATATGAGCACTCACATGCCATTGATCTTATATCAACTTAATGAGATTGAGATACATGTCACTAACACGTGCAGTATGAGCATCCTTTGATAATTTAACTTTACACATGCCATTGATCTCTATATGAGAAGATCATGCACTCCATTGGATCCTTATCTAGTTAGATAAATTTCTCACTATTATATCTTTGATCTAATTTAATGTTCATTGTATATTTATGATATCAGAAATTTGGCTAATTATGGGAACTTCATAAATTCTATCTGAGAAGCCAACTTTGTACCTTAATAACATTTTCTACACTCCATGTATAGAACTAAAATTTGAACCATATGATCTACTCACATAGTGGAATCCATCCATATATCAATCTACTCTTGAAACCTTCACATATTTGAAATATTATGTCATCAAATTGCTTATATAGATTTATTTGTCAAGATGACTACTTGAACCTAGACACTAAATTGACTGTTATGATGAATTTTTCTCACTTTTATAAGCATTATAAGAACTCATAACATCTCATAGGGTCTTTTAAATGTCCATATAACAAATTTCATCCATAAATTGTCTTACTAATTCAAACACTCACCGAACCATCAATTTGATCACTTTGTCATTAATGCATTAGTACCACATTCTCTCTTTGACATCAATGACAACCAAACATCAATGACTATGCTAAAAAATCTCTCCCTTTATCATTGATGGAAAAACACCCTCAGAATGAATTCATTTTAACAATAACTTCATTTTAACTCCTTCATTCTAATATTTATCCCACTTTGACATTAATGACAAGGGTCTCTTCTACAACATACCAACAATCATTCCTCAACATTATGTATTTATTCAAATACTATTTAGGATGCTAAGGATACTTACATACTTTCAATAAAATGAATCAATTTATCCCCCTTTGACTTGCAGGAATCTAAACCTGGATTTCTCTAATCCTTAGACCTATCTACCTAAAGGACTCATAATCCTTCTTTTACTTATGCATGAAGATTCAATACCTTATCAAAATACATGACTTGGTTTGATCAAGTAATCCTGTCAATCTTCTTGAATTCAAAACTATAGAAGACATCTTCGCACTTCTATCATGATTGAAACATCTTCACATATGGTCCCCCTTACATCATGCACATCTTCTTCAAGCCACTCAAGCTAGCTAATTTAGCTCCCCCTTAGACAAACACATCTTTCATATTATTAAATTAAAGATAACATACCTTTGTACTAATTATCATTTTGATCATTACCTAGAGTACACACACTTACTTCCACACATGAAAGATGTCTCCTAAGAATCATAGGTAGAGACACTTGTCATATAGGGATTAAAGATCCCAAAACTTAAGAGACTCCCATATTTCCATGCTCTTACTTGACTCATAGTTTTTCCTCATCTTCAAATTGACTTTGAATGACTTCTCAACCTTATTCTTTTCTTTTATCTCAAGATCTTGCTTGATTTCCTTATCCATTTGGGAAAATAAGGATTGTTCCTTCATAATTTAATCTGTTCTTTATTTTGTTATGGAAAATAATCCACTTTGATCTTTTTTTTAATTTACCTTATTAGGCCTCCATTCACTATGACTCCTCTTTATGATAGGATTAATAAAATTTTAAGTAAAATACTGATCATTCTTTGAGAATCTTGCTATGTGACCTCTGTAATGACATTTGAAACAAATGAGGTTTATCAAATTGTACATACCTTGTGATCTTGAAGTTTCATTATTATGTACCTAATCATTTAGTCTCCTGATGAAGATATTACAAAACTTTGTAATATGACCCAATCCATGAAACTTGTAGCAAAAGATGTCATTCTTTCCTTATGAACCAGTTGACTATCTTGAGTGATGATGTTATTCATGATTACCATTTTCTTGGACATAATTTCATGAAAATTCATTCCTTGAGGATATTTTACAATCTTTTGACCTATGACCAAACTAATTTTAAGAGTAATAATGACAATTAAAATTTTCACACTTCATGGTATTTAGTTGTCTGATCTAATTTGTCTTCATTTTGACAATACCCTCATTCCTTCACCGATGATTGATCTTAAAAGTCTAATTACATTTGTTCACATTATCCTTTATCTTGTCTTGAGTTACTTTCTCTTTTTCTTATTTGTATCCAAGACTAGGTCTATCACTAACATTCTTTTGACTACTCAAAATATCATCAAGATCATTTGAGATCTTTTCATACTTAATAAATGACTTCACCTTAAAAGGTGTCTTGTCTAACTTAGATTTTAATGATTAATTTTTAATCACATACCTTTAATACTCATATTCTTTATCTTTCAAGCTTGTAGATAAGATATCCAATTGACAACTGAGATGCTTGACTATATCTTCATGTTCTTTGGTGTCTTCATTAATTCTTTCCTCAAACATATTGAATTGCTCTTCATAATCCTTGATTTTTGACATCATCTCTTTGTTTTTTTATTCTCAATATTTAGATCTTCAAGAGCATTAGTCAATTCATCCTTATTATCTGAATCATCAATTTTATCTTTGCTCATAGCTTGATTTAGTTTTATCTACAAAGACTCTATCTCTTATTGATATATGATACATTCTTTATCCTTACTCTTTACTTCTTAATTAAGAGTAAAAACCTAAGTTCCAAGCTATTGTGTGATCTCATCATGCTCCTTGACTTAATAACTCAACCTTCCTTTAAATATTCTAATTTTCTCCTCATAGGATTTGATCAAGGAATATTGTTTTCTATTCTTTCTTTGTAGTATCTTCATTTCTTCCATAGTATCTAGATATTTATCTTAAAGAGTGAATTTTTCATATTTTTCCTCTAATATATCTCTACGAAAGAATTTGTTTCTTAAATAACATTCACCTTCATTATCACTAAAATCCATGAACAATTTCTCCATGTCTTTATTATAAAAATAATTATCACTGTCAAATGTGTTCACTTATTCTTCTGTAGATGAGTTACTATCTTCTTCATGGTAAGGGCTCTTACTACCTTTGTATGATTCTTTCTTTACATTTTTATTACTAAATAATTTTTTTCAATTGATATAACCCTTAGATTTATTGTGTTCATCCTCACGAGATTCATTATCATTTTCTTTGTGTTCAGACTTGTTTCTACCTAGACATCTAGCTATAAAATGATAAACTTTACCACATGAAAAACATTTAAAAAGAGGTTTTCCTTCATACTTACCTGATCCTAAATTCAACTTTCTTGAAATCATGGATTCAATTTGATCTTCATTAAGATGAAAATATTTAAGACTTAACTTATTCTTCTTGGATTTTATCTCCTTGATCACCTTGAAGGATGCTTACTTCTTAAGAGGTTTTTTCTCATCAACTCTCATTTCATAGGTAGTAAGCATGTCTTATAGTTCATACATATTCATATAAGTGAGATCATGAATTTATTCTACATTATAAACCTTTTAATCAAATTTGAGTGTAATAGTCCTCAATACCTTCTCTAATATAGTTGCTTCATCAATCACCTCTCCAAAACCTTTGATCATGTTTAATACCTCATCAACCCTTAGAATATAAGATGACATATTATATTTTTCCTTCATTTTGAGACCTTCAAATTGCCTTTGTTAGGTCTAAATCTTATCTAATTTTACCTTTGAGTCTCCTTCATATATAGTCTATAATTTAACCCAAATTTCCTTAGTAGACTTGCAATGGACCACTTTAGTGAAATAAACCTTAAATAAACCACAATTGATAGCATTCATAGCTTTAGAATTGTTTTCACTCAATTTTTCTTAGCAGCACTAGTTAGAGTAGTTGGTGTAGTATAACCATCCATGATAGATTGCTAAATATCAAACCCTAGAGACATGATTTATGTCCTCATCCTTATACCCTATAAAGCATAAATTGACCCATTGAACAATGATGTTTGATTTGTAGATAAATCCTACATCTGTTGACTTGCCATATTGTACCTTAGATCACCTTCAAGTGGTTAAACTTGTAATTAAAGTTCTAATATAATAATTATTATTAGAGGTACAACCACTGGGGCTGAATCAATGATGCAAGATATTTACAACTTCAATTATAATCCTTTAAAACTCTTAATCAATTACCATAATAATTCATAAAGCATACAATATGTTCATAATAATGAATAAGAAATATGATGTGAGATCACACACATAACACAAGATCTATATGGGAAACCCTCTTGGGGAATAAAACTCACTCTCAAGCCTGCAAACACATGGACTACTTGTCATATAAGATGATAAAAAAACATAAGACCTTTTAGTGAAGCACCCAATTCATAAGGAACACCCACCACTACATGTGAACAAGCACCCACTTTTTATAGATGTTGAGCACCCACACAACACCTTATTAAATTAATAATTCCAAAAATCTAATTTTAGATCAATCTCATTAGAGAAATAATGTTTAACACCTCTATATAAACTCATCACATACTCTCAAACTTTATCATACAAGTAATGCATATAAAAAACCCTTTTGGATCTCTTTAGTATTCTTAGCTCATCTTCAATCTACTTTATACTTTATTCCATCCATTGAGCACACTCACTCTGATCTCTTTCCTTCACCTCTATCTTCTTCTCTCTCAGCACATCCACATCAAGTCTAGAAACCATTGCCTTAGTCTCCACTATTTATATATTCTTCTTGAATATCAACTTATAGGTTGGCCATAATACCTGACTTAAATATTAATAGATTTAACATATCTTAATACCATCCTCACAATTCAACCATAACATCTATGGGTCACACTTAAGTAGCTACAACTTTCAATAAGGCCTTAGTAGCCCTTATAGGTCTCATGGAGACATATTCACCCATTTATCACTTATACAAAAAAATATAAGAACACAATATCACTTTTAAATATATTGGTCCACTCCATATGACCTCTAAGACATCTTCAAGTGATTACTCCCACCAAAACACTCTTCTGCTAAAGCATAATTTACTCAAACAATATTTTATACATAGTAACACCATGAATGAAAAAATAGTCAATTTTTAAGCTCCATAAATTTTATTTTAAAAACATACAAAACTTATAACTAGGTTATTTGGATGTGCCTTGAATTCCTCTTCAACTTTGATTTTTACACCACCATGAAATTCTACCTGGATCAAAAGATATGGCTCAAATACTAAGCACTAGTTTTCCTTTACAAATTTGAATATTTAAATCCCAATGGTCATTGTGTAAACATCAAAAACTTTGACCTCATCTCATTCTTCCTAACAACTTTGAACAAATATGCACTATTGATCTCCTCAATAGTATCCTGGTCTTTATCTTACAACACTCACTATTGATCTTGGATCCTTTCTTTCAGAATCATGACACTTAGAAGCTCTGCATGCCTTCTACACATTTGACTATTTGACTCAATGTGATTCATTTATGTCTATCTATATTATCACTCACATGCCATTTATCTTTTTTCAACTTAACAATAATGAGACACATGTTACTATCATATGTAATCTGAGCATCCTTTGACAATTTAACTTTGTACACACCATTGATATCTATCTGACAAGATCATGCACTCCATTGGATCCTTATCCACTCAAATAAATTGCTCACCATTATATATTTGATCTGATTTAATTCTCACCATAGATTTATGATATCACAAATTTTTCTAAGTATGGGAACTTGGTAAATTCTATATGAGAATCTAACTTTACACATTAATAACTTTTTCTACGCTCTATGTCCAGACCTAAAATTTGAACCACATGATATTATCACATAGAGGAATCTATCCATATGTCAAGATACTTTTGAAACCTTCACATGTGTTATATATTATGTCATTAAATTTATTACTTATATTTATCTATCAAGATAACTACTTTAACCTAGACACTCAATTGATTGCTTTGGTGATTTCCATTCACTTTCATAAGCACTCTAAGCACTCATAACATCCCATAGGGTCTATGCAACATTTACATATCATAAATAGCATCCATCAATTGCCTTACTATGTCAAACACTTAGCAAACCATCAATCTGATCACTTTATCATTAATGCATTAGTACCACATACTCTCTTTGACATCAATGACATCCAAACATCAATGACTATGCTCAATAGCTAAATCTACACCTCTGATGTTGTTGAATATGTACCTAGGCATAAAATGTTTTCTAAGCCCTATTTTTGTTTCTAAATTTTTTGGGTAGATGTGCACACTGATTTCAAGTATAATTATGTAATTTATTTATAGAATTGATGAGCAAAAATGTATTATCTATATTCAATTTATCTTCTTGAACTAATTTTCCATAAACACTTGCAAGTGAAATTAGAGAATAATAAAAGGCTTAGTTTGATTAGGAAACCTTCAAGGAGATATAGTTAAATATCTCACACACTAGAATCAGATCCAATGTAGTTCTAGTGTAATCTAAATGGAATTTTTGAGTAAGGAGTTTTCATTCTCTCCCTATGTAAAATATAATTACATGAACATTTGCCTTTCCTTATTTTTATAAAAAATGCATCTAAACATTGATACAAATCCTTAAGAGTATAAATATTACATTATAAAAGTATATTTGAATTCTTAATGATTCCTCTTGATAATTTTTATTGAAATTCCTCTAGAAGGCTTTGTATATATAGGATTCTCAAATTTTAATTAGAGGAATATTATAAAACAAGCTAACATAAGGAAAGATTAAAAAAAACCTAAAAAAATAGGCCCGCACAAATTAATAGTAAGGATCAAAAGCAAAGGGCCAAAAAAAAATAGAAGGGGCACATTTGGCATCTCATTGAGTTTGTATAGGCCAGATTCAGTGAATTTTTGAATGTGTCTCATGTAAGAAAATAATAGAAGACAAAGAGAAGAAGAAGGTGTAGGGTGTATACAATAGATATGATAACCTATAAATATCATATTTCTATAAATATACTAATACTTGAATAAGGTCATAAAAATAGATCTTGTGTATACTTAGAATTCTATAAGGGACCTATAATAACCATAGGCCTGGTAGAGGGTAATATAAACTTAAATATCAAGAGGAAAGGGTTATAAATCCTAAACCTATGGCATGGGGTATAGCTCTCACTAGGACTCAATGTAAATAATTAATTGTAATAAATTTAATAAACAGGTGTATCAAGGATATAATAAGGATACTACATATACGAAATTGTTGAACAAGGGTAACCTAAATCCAAGATAGATAAAATTACTAAACTAATGAGAAGATAAGTGATTCAATGGTCAAAAAAAGAGAAGTCTATGAAACTTAAGATGATAATGGCAAGCCTTAAAAACCATGTATTTATACCATCTAATTTAGTATAAAGAAGAGAATGATTAAGGATAAACACATACATTCACAATATAAATAAGAAACAAATATCTAATCTACTAAGTAAATAAATTAAAGAAAGTAGGGCTATAGATACTTACCTTTAGGTGGACCTATTAATACCTCAATATCCCCCTCTATATTAAGTGGAAATATTCAAGAGATGTTATAGGTTGAATATCTTAGATAGAAACATGAATACTTACATATCCTTAGTTGGGAACTCCAAATACTTGGACACTTCCTTGACATGACTCCTCCAATTGAGCTCCAAATACCATAATCAAAACTAGACATACAAGATAATAATTTGACTTATAATTCCTCTAAATAATACTTATGAGCATAAATTTGAGTGTAAAAAGAGAGGATGAGTGTGTTATATTATTTAATAATGAATTATGACCCCTCTATATATGGTTCCAATACCCATAAATAATATTTAATTCTAATTTGATGATAATGGAAAACATATACAATGTTATTTAATTTTTGGCCAATTTTGGCTGACATACCATGTTTTTGCTTGGGTAGACCAAATGAGTAGTTTCCTAATTGAGTGAATGATAAAATGACTTCCACAAGCATAGAAGAGCCAAACCATTATCACACATCATACAAGAATGAACATATCAATTTGGTTGAAAATTTGATATATGCACTTGGGAGGTTGACTAGATATAAAAGAATGCATAGACATGATGATTTTGGTCCCATAAACATCCTCTACAAATTTCATGTCTTGATGAGTTTTCTATCTTAAGATACAAGTCCTCAAAATTGAAATAAAAAAATTATACCTGCATGCGGATATCAAATAAAATTCATGATGAATAGTCATTTGAATTCAAAAAAACCCAAATGATACTGAGGATAAATATGAGGCTAACAATTTTCCAAATCATGGAATCTTGAGTCAAGATCCAATGGTGAACAAGTGATCAATGATGTTAATGGGTATAGACGATCCAACAAACTGCATTAAATCATTCATCAAAGATAAAAAATGAGCTCATAGTCAAAAGGTTATCATATCCTAAGGATGAACATGTGGTTGATAAGTGACAAGATCTTAGGAGCTCAGATAGAATATTTATGGCATGCATAATGTCAAAAAGTGCCTAAACTAAGTTCAACAGTCAAAATTTTATCAAATCAAAGATTCAATGGTGAGTAAAAACTTGATGATGTCAGTGGGTCCTAAATATATAATAGAGCACATTTAATTATGCACTTAAGATATAATGGTGAGCATTAAGTCAAAAAGCTGGAGGATCTTGAGATCAAGCAAAGGGATGATAAGTTGTCATGATCATAGTGATTTAGTGAATCAATAATACACATTTGATCAAGTGGAAGGAGATAAATGACACACATTCAATCAAACCAAGCATCTCAATGGCCAATGATGAAGGTTTAAGGTGTCATAATCTCAAAGACCTAGATCAAGATCAATGGCTAATATTAAAATTCAAAGCTAGGAGACTTCAAATAGAGGTCAAATATGGTTTAGGTCAAACCAATATCAATGTTTCAAAGGTTTATGCCACTATGTTACCTTTTTTGGGAAACTAAGGGTTTAATTTCCTAATTATTAAAGGGTCTCAATTAATTTGGAAAATATGTGAATACATTATGCCTAAATTAACCTACTAATTTGATAAATCTATATTTAATCAAATAATTACTAAAAATAGAAAACAAGGGGATATAGAGTGAACTTAGTTGATTTCAAGACTGAGATAGAGGATTTTAGAACTACAAATTATTGAGATAACTGGGAAGATTATTAGATACAAAACCTATAAGTCTATTTTTTGCTTAGATACTAGCATCAAAAATTGGACACTTTAGGGTCTATCACTATAGTCTTATTTTTGGTGTTATAGTCCCTTTGATCTACTTCTTCTGAGCTTTCTAGGTTCGATTCTAATACTTCAATAATTTCTATGTCTAGAATCTTAGGTCTCAATCATCTGGGAAGCTCTGTGTGCAACTAATTCTATCCTCTAGGGTCCTAGTTCCTCCTTAGGCTTGACAAGTGGTCTTAAATTAACTAGAAAAAGTGGTTAGTGTGTATTATGCACTAAATGTATAATCACACCCCATATATGGGCACACTACTTACATACCAATACTTTGAGGAGGGATCAAGGCCAATGCAGTTCTCCTAAATTTAATGTTTATTATGAAATCATATGTATCCAATGTAAGTATTATGTGAATTTAGGCAAGCTTGAGATGACTTGTGACTTGTGCAGGAGCTTGAATAGGTTGGAAATAATAGTGGTTGGTTGTATGCAAAGAATAGAAAGATTTAATTGAGTATGTTTAGTGTATTTATAGCTCATGCCTTTTAAATGATTGCCAACCATTATAAATTACCCTTGAATAGGAATTTATAGGGACAATAATGATCATAGGTTAGATGACTTTGTGTTAGGCCTATAGGGAAAAAGATAAGGATACAGGTAAATTTGACCATTTGAAGCTAAGAGTGACTTGGATAATAGCACTGGAAAGTAGACACCCTAGGGTCCAATGCTATATTCCAACTTATGACACAATTGTCTAAGGTGATAGGGACCTTAGGGGATAGATCTATGCTTGAGAGAGGAGTCTAGGGTAACTAGGGCTGATTCAAGAAGGCTTCAGGTGACTAAGAAGTAGTGAAAACATGCCTAGTGAGTTGTGTAATTAAGTAGGAAAGACCTATGGTTTAGATGTCACAAGTCATATTGAAGTTGTATAAATTACATTTTTATGTGTTTACATTTGCCCCCCTTTATTTTAAGTATACAACTAAGTGAAATACTAAGATAAATGAGAAAAATAGAAGCATACTTAAACTTACCTATGAGGATAAGCCCAAGAAGCTATGTGATGTTGCATTTGTGGATGGTGAGAGCACATTGTACTATGTGAATTTGAAAATAAGGAAAGTGAAAGTAGATCAGTTTTTACTAGATACACTATATGTAAAATAAGAATGTACAAAGCTAGGTAAAAAGAGAGAAAGGAATGAATACACCTCACTAGGTATGTGAACCAATACAAAACCTATTATGTTGTTGGGTTGTGTTAAGTGATGATTGATGAATACTAAACCAAGAGTTATATCAATGGATGAGATGAGTGCTCAATCCCTTGGAAGGTGGCTCAAAAATGCAAGGGTAGGCCTTTTGGCTCCATCTTCACCAACTATGTGAAGTTAACAAATCAAACATGTGCTAATCTATGTCTAGACTATGTGTATAATCCCTCTAAATTGGTGGCTTAAGAATACAAAGGTTAACTAGACCTTTGGCTCCATCATTGCCTCATAATGTGAAGCTAAATAGAAATATATTGGTATAAGTTGAATGTCAATATTTGATGGCTCATGAATCCCATGAATGTGTTGTAATTTTATAATGTTGGTGTGGATAGTTGAATGTAACTGGAAACTAGGCCAATGTTGGCCTCTTCAAAAGATGGATATTGGAACTTGTATAAAAACCCCTCTAAAATTGGAATCAACTTGGGAATTTAGTAATCAAGAAGCAAAATTGTATGAAAGTTTACTTGAAATTGATGTCAACCACCTGTAGATAGAGTAAGGCATGCAACTGTTAGGAACATGTAAGAAAATGTATTGAACTTAGAAAATATAAGGCCCATGTGCCATGAACATTACCCCTAATAATTGGTGTTTGGAACATAGATTCTAAATTGAAAGTTGTAGCAACTACCATATCTAAACTATAAGTGTAAACCCTCATGCCATGCCTGATTCCCCCTGTATCTAGATTCTCTAAGCAAAAAAGTGCTAACAACTACTAGATTTTGGACTATACTATTATGGAAAAATTGTAAATAAACTCACCCCTCTACCTAATTTCGGATAAGCTAGAAATTTTATTGTATAGACACTAGCATAAAAAATTAGACACTTTGGGGTCTAGTGCCATAGTCCTATTTTTGGTGCTATTGTCTAGAGACAAAATTGAAAATTGGATTGTGTTCTCTATTGTCTACCTGATCTAGCCTGCCTATGCTAAAATCTAGAATCTAGACTAAACTTTTCTAAACCTACATTTTTTGACTGGTAGGAGATTTGATCTCTATGATAAAACCCTTGTTTGCTACCCCCTCTTATGAGGTTAGTGAAATGACTACCCTCAGAAGAAGAATCCCTATAAGTGTGTTAATCTATGAAAATGTTTGATATAGCATTGATATTCATGATCTCAAGATATAGTAAAAGTTGTAAAGAGAGATTTTTAGATCCACAAGGGTATGCCTAGATAGATATAACAATGTAATATCATGTTCATAGGAGAAAGATGGAATGTTAGATGTTAGTTGTTAGTTATTATTGGCATGGAGGGATGGAACATAATGTCCATCATGGCATCCAAGAAGCAAGGTAAAAACATGATTGAAATCATGGCATTGCACACAAAGAGAAATGATCAAGCAAACAAGCATACAGAGCAAGAAGAAAGAGACACACAAGGGTGGCCAAGGGGCCAAATAAGCACACAAGGAATATAAGTCATGTTCAAATGCCACATACACACACAAAAATAATAAGCAAAAATTGGCACAAGGGCCATAAACACATAAAAAGGCACACATAAATGACATTGGAAAATGTCCAAAGGCACACACATGTAGAAAAGAGCAAAGGACATTTGGAAAATGTCCTAAAATGCAAACAAAAGAAAAAAGGAACTAGAAAATATAAACACATTTATCTAATCAAAGTGAAGAGTGGAAGCATGCAAAGTACTAGAAGACGTAAACATGCATCTCATTATAAAAAGTGAGAAGCAAGAATATACAAGATATATAATACAAGAATAATATATATGTTATGAAATACATAAGTGTGATAAATACCAATACATATTGATGTAATATATATGTAAGCAAGTAAGGAACATACTACAACAAGATGTCTAGAGTGTGTAGTGTAAGGATGACATAACTTGGATGGTGTAGTCATGTATAGTATGCCTCTAGTGGGTAGATGTATTGATATGTAGCTAGAATGTAGATGTAAGATGTTTCCTTGATGGGTGGAGTAAAGTAATCAAGATAGTAGCATATGCAACTAGTGTTTTGATATTTTGAGAAGTTTGACCATTGGTTGCCTTTTATTATTCCTATTTTTATTATTCTAATCATGTCATCTTACATATTCAAGTGTTTGGTTAAGAGTTCTTGAAGCTCTCTTTTATCATTTTTATCAAAACTGGTATATTGGGCCACTGTACAAGTAGGAGAAAAATTTGAAATGTATTTGAATGTTTTGAAATAAGTTTTAGTAGGTAATGTGTTAAAACTAGAAATTACTGGATAAAATAAATGCAAAAGTCTAAAATAGTAGTTTTAGAATTTACATAAAAAAAGATACGAAGGAGCCAAACATGTAAGGTGATAGCTCAGAAGGCAATAAGACGTAGTGTATGCACCTAGGGATCTTTTTAGGAATAATATTTTCATAATAATATGAAATTTTGAATTTAAAAATGATTTTCTACTTTTTAATATTCAATTAAAATTTGTAGAAAATAATAAAAATATTCTAGAAAATGACTAAAAATTAAGTGATGTAATTAGGGTTTGAAATGATTTTTTTTCAAAATTAATGTAATAATTTGAAAATTTTATTGATAATTAGTATATTGGACGTGAAATATATTAGGAAAAATCTAAAAATATTTCTAAAATTAGTATAATATTTTTCCTAGTTGTCTAGAAGTGGTTTTGTGCAAAAAGGACCTAATATGTGGAAACTAGGGTTTTAGTGAATTATTGAAAATATTGCACTTTAATTTGTAGTTTTATAATTTTTAAATTATATAGAAATAAAAAATATGGAAAAAAATCATAAATAAATAGCCCTAAGGTTTCTAGGGTTTTTGTGTGAAGATTCAAAGTAAGTCTGGTTCACCAAATGTTTTACCATTTTTGGGAAACTAAGGGTTTAATTTCCTAATTAGTAAAGGGTCTAGATTAATCTAAAAAATATGTGAATACAATATGCCTAAATTAACGTACTAATTTTATAAATCTATATTTGATCAATTAATTACTAAAAATAGCAAACAAGGGGATAGAGAGTGAACTTAGTTGATTTCAGGACTGAGACAGAGGACTTTAGAACTACAAATTATTGAATAGACTGGGCAAACTATAAAAAAATAGAGCCTAAAATTCTATTTTTTGCTTGGATAGTAGTACCAAAAATCAACACTTTGGTGTCCAATGTTATAGTCCTATTTTTGGTGCTATAATCCCTCTAATCTACTTATTATGAGCTTTCTAGGTTCTATTCTGTTACTTTGGGAGGTTTTATGTCTAGAATCTTAGGTCTCGATCATTCACAAAGCTCCTTGTGCAATTGATTGTATCCTCTAGGATCCTAGATACTCCTTAGGTTTGACAAGTGGTCTTGAATTAACTATAGAAATGGGTTAGTGTGTATTATGCATTGAACATATGATCACACCCCATGTGTGGGCACATTACCTACATACCAATACTCTGAAAAGGGATCAAGGCTAATGTAATTATCCTAAATTAAATGTGTATTATGCAATCTTGTGTATGCAATGGAAGTATTATGATAATTTTCAAAATCTTGACATGAATCATGACTCATGTGGGAGCTTGAGTAAGTTAGAAATAATAGTGGTTGGTTGTATGCAAAGAATAGGAAGATTTGCTTGAGTGTGTTTAGTGTATTTTTAGTTCATGCCTTTTTAATGATTTTCAACCCTTATAAATGACCCTTGAATAGGATTTTATATGGAAACTAATGATCCTAGGATAGATTAATTCATGTTAGGTTTACAAGGAAAAAGATAAGGATCTGGGGAAATCTGACCATTTAAGGCTAAGAGTGACTTGGACAATAGCAATGGAAAGTGGACACCTAAGGTCCATCTCTATAGTCTAACTTATGGTGCTATTATCTAAGGGGAAAAGGATCTTAGGGGATAGGTCTATGCCTAGGAGATGAGTCTAGGGAAACTAGGGATAATTCAGGAAAGCTTTGGTTGATTGAGAAGTAATGAAAACATGCCTAGTGGGTTGTGCAAGCAAGTATGAAAGACCTGTGGTTTGGATGTTTCAAGTCATGCTCAAGTTATACAATTGTATTTTTATGTGATTATAGTCACCATTAGATCTTAGTCAAATACCATTAAGAAAATGCAACCATACAGTCAATATTTACATGCCAAATCTCTATCACCATGAAAGTTCAAAGGTATGATAGGTTTGTTTAAACCTAATGTAGTTTAGGAATGAGGCTATGAAACCTAAAAATCTTCATTGATATAATGACTATACAAAAAACAATATATTATATTGTTTTTAAATTTATAGTAAAGATCCATATCTAGGTTGGGGTAGATGTAGACATAAATGAGATATGGTGGAGTGTCTTATCCTTTGACATAATCATAGCTCCAAAAAATAGGTACCTATGGCCTCCCAAAGCAGACATGTGATAGATCTATCAGAATTATAGATATGAGGATTCTTTTCTCATGAATGGATCAAAAGGAAGATAGTGTAAGGTCCCAAGATGGAGGTATAGTAGTTGGATAATTTAATATATTTTTAGGGTCTTTAAGGGTTTTCTTCATAGCATCGTCATGACTCATCATCCTATGCACATTCTTATCCTCTAGTGTGTTTCTCAATAAATGAAATAATTTGGAGGATATTGGGATAAATGAAGGTTATCTTGTCTATGATATTTTATTTGATAAAAATATGGTGGAACATTCATAAAAGGTGGTAATTCATTTAATGATCTAGGATGGAATGCTCCCTCTCTCTCCCTTTTCTCCTAGATCTCTTATTTTCTTCCATGTTGTAGTCTCTCTCAAATTCTATACTCTCATAAGGACTCTTTGATTTTGAAGAGTAAGTTATTCTCTGAGATATTGAGAAATATGTTCATCTTGATTAGGTTAAACCTTGTCAAGCATTTGTAAAAACTGCCTCTTGATGTAATAATAGACATTATTTACCTATCTCTTGCCTTGGATATGTGTTGAGTAAGTTATGTATGATGGCATTGTGAAAGAGAATCTTCCTCATCCATTTTCCTCTTTTATAACCTCCTTTAGGGTGTTTTCAAGCTATTTTAGGTCTAGATTAGTGTTCTGCCTGAACCTAGTCTATGAAATATTTATGCAATCAACTGGTCTATGAAGTTGTGTGAGCTATCATTATCTTATGTTGATATAGTTTGGGTTCAAGCTAATGGAAGTATTCTTTAATTATTTGGTGCATCACCTAGTTAACTTTCTTAGGATCCCTTTCCCCCTTTCTAACCCTTTTCTCAGCAATAGCATTAGTTTAGGTTATCCATCAAGATGAAATCAGCCTTCTCCAGAGGTTCAACTCTATCATAGGTTACCCATAGCTTGGGGTTATTCCCATATTATGACTAGGAGTGGAGGATCTTGAGTAACTCCTCCAAAAGGGTGTAATATCATGCCATAATAATTTTTGTCATGCCTAATGGTATTCACTACATTGTTTATTGGTGAATATTTTTGGTATTCTCTTTATCCAATCAACCTTTGGATGCATGTGTGCAAAATCAATGGTGACTTTGAGTATTCATCAGTTGGTTTAAGTATCCCAGGTGCCTAGTCATAATTATTTGGTATGTATCATCAATCTTTTGATTAGTACACTTATTACCTACCTCATCATCCTTCATATCAGATTAATAATGTTTATGGATTTAGCCCAAGTGGTTCTTAAGATTCAGTGCATTAGCCTTTTCAAGCTCAAGATGTTCCTAGTTTTTCCCCAAACCAATCCATTTCAAGTTGGATGCAAATGCTCTTAGGATATTAAAGGTAAACAATATACCTTAATACATAGAGGGGATATGGTTGAGATATCCCTAATGAAATTGACATGAGAAATTAATTATGGCTAATGAAGGAAGAATGGGTACCTATTGAGGGAGCAAATTGTAAAATCCTCTCAAGTGAGATGATGGATGTAAGTGGTTAAATTCAAATAATCAAGGATAAGCTAAGAGGCCTTAAATAAAATTAGGTTTAACTCCATCAACCTCATGTGTCTTCATATACACCACCTTAGCCATCATATATGCCACCCATTCTTTCCCAAAAGACCACTCCAAGTGACCCTTTTAGTATTCTAAGTTTTTCATGTGTTCTTCAAACCTTAATTTCTTGGAATTCAATCCAAGAGAACCTTCAAATAAAGGAGACTATTGTTAAGAAGTATATTATTGAGATCAAAAATTCCACTTATCTTCCCCAAGAATCCTTTTATACCTCATACTAGCCATCTTATGTTCCTTATCTTCATGAGGCCACTAACCAACTTAAAGAGGGGCTTTTCCAATAGAATATAGATAGATAAATCAAAACATTAAATTTAAACATGAGGAAAGAGGAAGAGATTCAAAATCAATAAAAGGTAGTTGTTTATTACACATTCTTATCATGGAAATCAGTCAAGGAAGGCATATATAAAAAGGAGGCACTAGTTCAAGAGCCACCCAAAAGAGCCTTCAATGTCCCTAGCTAGAAGGATACCTGCCTCAGCTAAAAGAAAGGTGAACTTATCCACCCTCAAACCATATCCATCTTGGATAAAAAACCTATTTTATAAAGGATAGAGGAGGATCTTGCAGTCATAGGTGAATCTAAAGAGGAAAATGTAAGTCTCTATGATGAGGAGATCATGATAGTCAGCCCACTTCATTTAGAAGGGGAAGAATCAAGTTTCAACTAGAGTTCTTGGCATGGCTTTGAAACTAATGAAATGGATCCTAATAAGGAAAAACCTCAATTTAAAAATAGAGAAGATGTTGAATGGACTACTAAAGGTCCATTCTACATAGATGAAGAAGAGGATTAGAACTAGGAATGAGAGGTTGGTTCACTTCAAAATGAGTTGTGAAATGAAGGTAGCCTTGATAGATTGGAGCTAGACGAAGGTAAATTAGACATTAATCAAGAAAAATGTGTCTTTTTAGACCTTGGTTTATCAAATCAAGCCTCATTTTTAGTTTAAAAACAAGGTGAAATCTTGAGTGAGGTTGATGAAGAAGAAATCTTGAGTGCTTAGGTAATGCAGTTTGATGAGCTACCACTTTATGTGATGGAGGAGGACCTTGAGGGTGAATAGATATTTCAATATGAGCATGTACTTCAAGGATAATATCTTAATCATATCAAGATTAGCTTGTATAGACCAATAAGTGAAATCTAGTTGGAGGACTTGTTTAAGATATTGGGATCAAGTTGTGTTCCTCTCCAAGGAGACTATGATCTGATTGTGCCTGAGGATCATAATGATGGAGTAAAAAAGTTTAAGAGTGAGGTAAAATTTGATTACTAAATGTTTGTATTGATAAGAGGATGTATTATTAGGTACCTATCTTGGTTGGAAGATGACAAGGAGGATCCATCATAGGTTGTGCTTAATTCAGAGCACAAAGTTAAGCATAAAAAGAGCAAGATCAACTTACCTATCCACTCTAGGATACATGTATGTCCAATCAATCAGATTGGATAGGTAAGTTTATTTTTGTTCTTATTCTTTGATAATTTTATCATTAATATGTTTAATATCCAATGCTTTTCCATCTTTGGTTGGCTACCCTCAAGCATGTAAAACATATTAGATTAGTGAGAAAGGGAAGCTATTTTATACTAGTAAATAGTTTTGTATAGGTTCCATTCTAATTGGTTAGCTTAGGGTAGGTGGATTTTATGATTTCCTCTAAGTGCATTGTGCACATTTAATTTATGTTCTATGATCCCTTCAATAAGGGCCTTGTTCATAGTTGTTGTTTTGTTTTTGGTCCTTGTTGTTTCAAGAGGAGATATCTAGAGGGATAAAATTGTATAGTTTCATATCAGATAGGAACAAAGAGAGGAGACTCCATGCCTAATGGATTAGTCAAGACAAATGGTCTAGGTTCTCAATCATAGTAGGTATTCTTCCCAATTGAGTCACCAAAGATGTTGGCCAATTTTGGCCCACATGCCAAGATTTTTCTTGGATAGATCAACTGAGAGTTTCCTAATTGAGTGAATGATAAAATGACTTACACAAGCATAGAAAAGCCTAACCATCATCACACATCATATGGGAATTAATATATTAATCTAGTTACACATTTCATATATGCACTTGGGAGGTTGACCAAATCCAAAGGAATTCATGGACATGATGATTTTGGTCCCATAAACATCCTCTACAAATTTCATGTCTTGATGAGTTTTTTAATCTCAAGACACAAGTCCTCAAAGTTGAACTAGAAAAATGAGATGTACATGGGGATGTCAAATAAAAGTCATGGTGAATAGCTATTTGAATTCAAAAAAACCCAATGGATTTTGAGGATAAACACAAGGCTGACAAGTGTCCAAATCATGGAATCTTGTACCAAGATACAATAATAAGTGGGTGATTAACAATCTTAGTGGGTCTGAAAGATCCAATGGAGTGTGTTAAATCATGTATCAAAGAACAACAGTGATATCATAGTAAAAAAATTATCATATCTCAAGGATAAACATGTGACTAACAAGAGGCAATATATCAAGAGCTTAATTAGAAGATCTATGGCATGGGTAAAGTCAAAAAGTGCTTAAAACAAGATTAATAGTTAGTGTTTGATCATATCAAAGATTTAATGATGAGTGGAAACTTGATGATGTTAGTGGGTCTAAAAGATCTAACAAATCACATTTGATCATGCACCTAAGATCTAGTGGAAAGAATCAAGTTAAAAATTTAGAGGATCTTGAGATCAAGTGAAGGGCTAACAAGTATCATGATCATAGTGACTTAGTAGATAAATTGTGTATGTTTGATCATGTAGAAGGAGATTGATCACATGCATTAAATAAGACCAATATATTAATGACCAATGATGAAGGTTGAATGTATCATAATATCAAAGATCGAGATCAAGAATAATGGCCAATATTAAAAGTTAAATCCAAGAGAATTTACATAGAGGTCAAATATGGTTTAGGTCAAACCAAGAACAATGTTTTAAAGGTATTTTTCACCATTAGATCTTAGTAGAATAACATTAAAAATATGTATCCATAAAGTCAAGATTATTCATTCCAAAGCTCTATCACCATTAAATTTTAGAGGTATGATAGGTTTGTTTAAACCTAATGTAGTTTAGGAATGAGGCTATGCAATCTATGATCTTCATTGATATGATGATGATATAAAAAATAATATATTGGATTGGTTTTCAATCTATAGTAAAGATCCATATCTAGGTTGGGCTAGATGCAAAAATAAATGAGATATGGTGGAGTGTCCCATCCTTTGACATAATCATAGCATTAGCAAATAGGTACCTATGTTTGTCCAAAGTAGACATGGTGATGGCTCTATCATAATTATAGATATGAAGATTATCTTCTCATGAAGAGGTAAAGTGGAAGATAATGTAAGGTCCCAAGATGGAGATATGATAGTTGGAGAAATTATTTAGAGTATTTAATATATTTTTAGTGTCTCTAAGGGTTTTCTTCATAGCAGGTTCATGACTCATCATCAAAAGCACATTCTTGTCCTCTAATGTGTTTCTCAATAAATGAAATGATTTAAAGGCTATTGGGATAAATTAAGGCTATATTGTATATGATATATGATTTGATCAAAATATGGTGGAGCATTTATAAAATGTGGTAGCTCATTTAATGATCTGGGATGGCATGTTCCCTCTCTCTCCCCTTTCTCCTATGTCTCTTAATTTCTTCCACATTATATTCTCTCTCAAATTATATACTCTCACAAGGACTTTTTTATCTTGAAGAGTAAGGGACTCTATAAAATATTGAAAAATATTCTCATATTTATTAGGCTAAACCCTCTCAAGAATTTGTAAGAACTGCTTGTTGATGCAATAATATACTTTCTTTACCTATGTCTTGCATTAGATCTATGTTGAGTGAGTTGTGCATGATGGCATTGTGAAGGAGAATATTCCTCATCCATTTTCCTCTTTTATAACCTCCTTTAGGTTTTTTTCAATCTATTATAGGCCTAGATTATTGTTCTACCTAAACTTAGTCTATGAAATACTTATACAATTAGTTCGTCTATGAGGTTGTTTAAGTTAACATTATCTTGTGTTAATCTAGTGTGGTTCTAATCTTATGGGAGTCTTCCATATTTATTTGGTGCATCACCTGGTTAAATTTCTTAGGATCCCCTTCCCCATTTTTAACCCTTTTCTTAGCAATATCATTAGTTTAGGTGATCCATCAAGAGGAAGTTGGATTTTCTAAGAGGCTCAACCCCATCATAGGTTACCCATAGCCTAGGGTTGTTCCCATAATGTGATTGGGTGTGAGGGAGCCTAAATAAATCCTCAACAAGGGTGAAATCTCATGCCATGACACTAACACAATACTATATTAGCTAGGTTGATATAATATATAATACAAAATAAATAATCAAAATCATATTGATCAGTTTAATACAATTATGAAACAAATTATATCTACATGGACAATACCTTAGGATAAAGGGAAGGTTATAAAATATGAATGGTAATTAGATAGATATGTAAGATGAAAAATATATTCCATGGAGGTCCATGTGATATTAATGAAGGTATGATAAAATGGTATGTAAACATCTCTCACAAAGTACCACAATCTAATCACACCCCATTCCTAATGCACCTTTAATGCATACACTCATGGATATTGATGCACTGATAAGATCTTTCAAGAGAAACTTTAGTAAAGTAATAAAGTAAAAAATATTAGGTGTATACATACGCCCCACCCAAAGCTCATCATGTGTCACAATAGTATAACACAAGATGGTATTCTGGGATAGATACATAGAAACAAAAGAGAATAACTAAAAAAAATGTTGAAATAACTACTAAAAATGAATAACTAAAAGTACCATATAAATACCTTATGTTTCCACTTAATGACTACATGTAAATTTCATAGTGTTGATCATGAAGGGCCCAATAGCTGCATTTGATAAACCATAAGGATACAAGGCTAAAAATGGATAAAATAAATGTGTATGCATGCAATATGGTTAAAAAATGGATGTAAAATGAAAAACACCTCTCATGAAGGATTGAAATGCTTTTAAGACTCGACAAGCTAAGATCAATAAGGCTAGGTTAGAACTAAGAGATCCAAGGAAGTAAAAAAAGATTAAGGAAAATCACCAAGTTGAAATGCTAAGGCTAATTTTGATTGAAAAACCCAAAATTTCATCCAAATTAAGATAAGTGAAATTACAAATCAAATTAAGGATACAAAGAACTATCACATGATAGTAAAAACATCCATGTAATATAATTAACAAACCAAACTCAAATAAGGATGTGAAAAAGGTATAAATGGGGCTGAATGGCCTTAAAAAATGTGAAATGTGAAAGTAAGAAAGGGATAAACATGAACACATGGTTCATAAAAATAAAGTAACCAAACATAACTAATATAAATCCTAGGTCGATAAGGCAATAACCAAGGGCATATCTCACAATAACTTGAAGATACAAATTCTATTCCAAAGATGGAAAAGCTAGAAATACCATAAGGATACCATGTCTAAAAGTGAACAAATAATAGGAAGTAAATAAGATGGGTAAGATTTAAAAACAAACATACTTATCAAGAGGAAAAAATTGATGGAGGGAAAAGATGGTGTCACCAAGGTAAAAACATGGTCTTCTTAAAAAATAAGACAATCAAATCAAGTTGGAAATACAAATAGTTGTTAACATCAATGGACCTAGAGAACCATACCTAGAAACCATAAGCTTAGGCTAACTAGTGAAGTATAAATATCATCCCATGAATGCTAGAATGTATGAGAAATAAAATGATCCTACCTTCCTGAAACATGTTATATACTATTTAGGACCCCTCACAGAGTCATTGATCTACTGTGAAGATTTGGTGCATGTGTGCAAAAGTAGGTAGCATTATAATTTAAATATATATAGGTAATGATATAATGAGACCTCCTACTCTAATACACTAGTCTACACACTCCAATGGGCCTTAGATTTATCATTAGGCCAATTATGGAGTTTCACATTTGATTAGTATAAGAGATATGCCAACAATATCACATCTTTTAGTGTGATATGTATTTAAAGATATATTTTGTCTTTTAACATTACATTTTCTTATTATTTGGATTTTAAATATTTTAGATTTTTCTTTTTTCCTCCTCCATACATATTTTTAAAAACTAAAAATGGATGATAAAGATGACTATCATATGAGATCTTACACTTATCCACTTTAGAGAACCTAGATACCATGGTTCCTAAAGACTCATAGGCTTACACCTTAGAAAAGATTTCAATCTCAAAACCAGCCTTGGTGAGCCCAAGATGAAAGTGAAAAATATGAAATCATGGAAATAAGCATAAAATGATTGAGTTTCCCCAAATATAAAAACATGTGTAAGGTAAGATGTTATAATGAAAAGTAAGTTTGAAATGTCATCTTAAGACAGGGTTAAAAGAGGATGAAGACATGTAAATAGACTGATATAGTTTTACCACAATAAAATATGACTAATTCTAAGTGAGAAAACATTACTCTCAACCATTTCCTTATCTACACATTTAAGGTTTGGATTAAAATAAATATATGTATAAAAATGAGTAAAGATGGATGTTAATGAGGAGGGAATGGTTGATTCACAAGGTCTTATTGTGTGACTTACAAACTAAAAATACAAGAAGTGTAAGTAATATAATTTGTGAAGCGTATAAATCATAAATATATGAAACATATAAAATATATAAAAAACTCCAACGGTAGACATAATGATATAAGATACCAAAGAATCACAAAGGAGACAATGGTTGACAAAAGAAAGAAAATGAATGTATAAATAAAGATAAAGAGGATGGGTGTTTGTGAGAATGGTCTATTTTATTCCACATGTCTAACCACAAAACTCAAACTAAAAAACCAAAAGGTGTAAAAATAGACAAAATACCTAAAGACCAAGCATAGGTTATAAGGATAATGTGAAATAAAACCAAAGGTGTGCACACCAATCAAGATTAAGTCACAATATAAGAGAATAAAATTAGAACCTAAAATAAATTTTAACTCAACCTAATATAACCTAACTATTAACATGAAATTAATATATATAATAAATGGGAAATCATAAATAAAAGGAAACTAATAATAATATAAGTCAAGCGAAATATTCATTCAAGGGTTAAACATTGTTCAATTCCTTGAATATATGTCCTTCATTAGTATAAAATTTATAAATGCTAGGTCTATATATGTCCTTGAATAGGTAAGGACCCCACCAATTTTTTGGCATAATTTTCCTCTTTATCATGAGTGTAATCTAGTTTCAACACTAGGTCTCCAACACTAAAAGTAAGAACTTTCACTTTCTTATTATGCTTCTTAGATTTATGATTTTTGTATTGATGATAATGTTTTAAATAAATCATACATCATTTGTAAATTAAATCCAAAGTGGGAAGGTAGGATTCATGGATATCCTAATTGAGTATGATTTCATGAAGAAAAAAGTGAAAAAACTTAACTCCAATTTTTTTGGTAAGATGGCCTCAGTGGTGTAAACTAGAGAGAATGGAGTTTACTTATTGGTAGTATGACTACTAATATTAATAATTAATACATGGTTAGCTTAGGTCTGAGGTAACATTAACAAGAAGCATAACTTATACCCACTTGGTAAAATACTCAGTGGTATTAATAATGAATACATGGCTATCTGAGGATTGAGGTAATTTATTGATAAGATCTAAACCCCACATAGATAATAGATAGGGAGAATTAATATTAGAAAGCTTGTTTAGAGGAGACTAAATAAGATCATCATGGAGCTAGCAAGGATTACACTTCTTCATAAACTTGATGGTATATTTTTCAAGAGTAGGTCAAAAGTATCCCATACATAGGCATTTATGAGATGTAGCATTTACATTAAAATGACCACTATAAATGCCCCATGCACTTGGTGAAGAAGAGAAGAAACTTATTCTTAAGTAACATAATGGATTAGGGTGCCTTTGGTAGTACTATCTTAAATGATATTATGTATAAGGATGAATTTAAAGACTTTATTTTAGAGTGTCGTAATTTTATGAGAATCAATATCGAGAAGATAAGTATGATGTTAGATGAATTGGATGATACATTTATACCATGAGCTTTGTCAAGTACTGATATTTTAGATGTGGAAAATAAGATAATCATATTTTATCTCTAATATAGAGGAGACTTCCTCATGTGGATGAGGAACTTCGACTCATATAGTTCTTGATGAGGGTGAAAGAGGGGAGTTGATGAGGAAAGAGAGTCTGTAATAATATTTTATTCTCATGAGATTACCTCAATGGTGAAAGATGAAAACTCTTTAGCAAGAGTAATATCAAGCTTATGATATGATATATGGATTTCAATTTTACATTGATAATCACCACTAATTTTGTGATATATAAGTTGGAATCACCTAAATCATGTTAGTAAAAAATGTCTAAATCGATGTTTTTTGCATCCCAAGGATGAGAGCTTCATATCCAGCCATGTTTTTAGTAACCTCAAATTAAAATGGAAAATCTAAAGGAATAATTCTTCAATAAATATCAGCAAGAACACATCCTACCCTATCTCCTTAAATACACTTGGCTTCATCAAAATGGAGTGCCCAAAAATCCTCATGTAGATTTATGGTGACCTTGGGTAGTTCTTATAAGGTAGATTTTGTATATTTGTTAGACTTAGAAAATATAATTCCATGTTCTTTGAGTTATTTATCCTCAAGATCAACCATAAAATAATGGAAGTAACATTTAAGGTAACTAACTTGATTTATGCCTTCAATCAAATAGGAATCATCATATAAAGAGTATCCTAAAGGCATTACTGAGATGGTATAGGTGTGGTATCAAGTTGATCAATGATCACTTAGCCTTTAACCAATTTTTGATTAAAAATCCTAAGGTAAAATTTCATTAAGAGTGTCATCATCTTTCCAATACAATATATAGGTAAGAAGACCTTGGAAAATAAATGGAATAGATGATCATAATGAACTATGACATAGGTAGTATGATAAAACATATAGTGTCAAATATTTTGTAGTGGAAAATTAGATTGCAAGGTAGGCACACTCCACTTTCATGTAGCAGGTCTCATAATATATCAAAACATGACTAATGTATTAAATAGAATATTATTTTTTGGACCAATATTTTTTTCAGTCATTTCCCCAACTTAAATGGGGTAGATGATGTATAGGTCAAAATGGGTCAACCCCCTATAGTCAAAATATTATATAGGGATTTATTATAATGTCATAGGGTGTTGCATAGTTTTATTTGATGTCATATCATATGTTTTTAACCTTGGTCATGATCTAGTTTAGTCCTTACGTTATTTTGAGTCAGTTAGGGGTCATTTTAGAGTCATATACACAAATAGTATAGTTTTGAGTGGCGTCTGCATGTTCTAAGTTCCTCTTCAACATCCAATATGTTAGTTTCTAACTAAATATTGATAGGTGATAACTAAAAATCAAGAAGATAGGTTCAAAACTATTCGTCTCCTTCATTACCCTTCTAGATATGTGAAACTAGTGAGTTGAGTGAGTTTACTACCATGATTTAGCATTTATAAGTGTTATGGAGAAGATCATTGCATAAAAAGGATAAATTACTTTAATTTAATCATTTCATGGTAAAAAATCTCATTTAAATAAGGTTAAGATGTTCAAAATAAACCATAAGGCTAGAGTGGAGGACATCAAATTAAAGCCATAAGAAATAACCATTTGGGTTCAAATATTCAAAAGGATCTTAAGCTTAAACATAGAACTAATAAGTGGAAATATCTCTTTCAATTAGATCATAGATCAATATAATGTGGGTAGTCAATGACTTGAAATTTCTTGGAATGGATTGATGATGTATGTTCCTATGTATAAACCAAGATCAATGATCTATATTGAAGATTGGGATCAAAGATCAATAGTGTGTGTTCAATCATGTAATGAATATCCAACGGTGCAAACAAATTCAAAATGTCAGCATATCTTAAGATTGAATGCATTGATGACAAGTGTCATTATCATGGTGACTTATAGATCAATGGTACATGCTTAATCAAGCAAAAGGAGGATCAATGACACATGTTAAATCCTTCTGAGGAGATCGATGGTACACATAAATTTAAAGAGTAAAAGAGATAGATTACAAAAAAAATGCCAAATGTCATAATCTTGAGACCCTAGATCAATGATCAACATCCAACATTGAATTTCAAAGAAAATAAACTCTTGATCGGATCAACAAAACAATTTATATCAAATTTCTAGGAGACACAAGGTAAAGACATGTGCCTAAAGAAAATAACATGATAAGAGGATGTCACATAGACATACAAATCAGATCAAAAGTATTTTTTAGATCTGAGTATATAGACATGTAAACAAGAGATCAAAATAAGATTGTGTATGTCACCATGTAAGCTTAGTCTAAGACCATTTCATATTATAAGGAATCCATTTTTGGTCTAGAACCAATTCAAAATTGTAGCAAATTGAATGGAGAAATTGAATAGGCAATTTGAAATACTTGCATGTTTTTGGACACTCTACAAAGGAATCTAGAGATTTGATTGATGATGAGGAATATTTTGAACTTTGATTTTGTGGGGTTTGTCTACAATTTATCCTCCCTCAATTCAATCATCATTTATGTCCCTAGTCAGTTATGGGACATTTCAAAAAAGGCAAATGATGAAGGTAATTTTTTGAACAAGCAAGGAGAGTCCTATTGTAGGCTCACTTTTCACCCTTGGAAATATTTCTTTAGGATTCCTCCAATTGAGCTATATAATGGGTATAACCCTAGGTTATGGGTCACCTATGGTGGGGTTGGACCTCTGAAGTAGGCTAGATTCCTATTTGATGCTGACCTAAATTAATGCTTAATTAATGCTTCATAGGGAAAAGGGTTAGAAGGGAAAAAGTCTCCTAAGAAGGATAAAAGGGTGATGCACCAAATAAAAATGGGAGACTCCCATAAGCTTGAACCCACACTATGTCTACAAAATATAATGATAGCTCACACAACCTCAAGATCAAGGTAGTTACATAAGTATTTCATAAAAGAGGTTCAGGAAGAAATGAATGTAAACAAAAAGGAGTTATAAGACTAACTAAAAGCTCACATTAATGGTATAAAAAACAATAGTCTAGACTTAAAATCAGCTCAAATACACCTTAGGAAAGGAGCAAGGAAGAAAGACCATATCTGAGGAAGATTCTCCTTCACACAATGCCATAGTGCACAAATCACTCAACATAGATTCAAAGTAAGAGATAGGCAATGAAAGTATTATATTATATCAGGAGGTATTTCTTACAAATGCTTGACAAGGTCAAGCCTAATCAAGATGAGCATATTTTACAGTATCTTAGAGAGTATCCCTATTTCCTAGAAAAATAAAAAAGTCTAAAATCTGAAAACCCCCACAATGGGGAAGAGACTAAGATATATAGGAGAAGAGAGAGAGAGAGTGGGCGTATTGCATATCTAAAAACATTAAATGAGATGCCACTATCTTTAATGAATTACCCCACCATGCTTTGACCTAATCAAAGCTAATACATCTTAGACAAGATAGCCTACCTTTTATCCAACTAGTCTTTGAGCCATCTCATTGATTGAGAAATGCACTAGAAGATAAGAGATATATTTAGGGCAATGAATCATGAACATAATAAAAATGAATTTTTAAACTACTTTCTTGTTCTTGATCTTCCACTTGTTTTAATATGAGGACCCAATATTCATATTCTTGAACTAAAATAAATATGATCAAGTTTGATGTAGGTGGTTGTATGTTCCTATTCTATCTCTATGGATGATTTGACCCATATTTATACCTTGGCATGATTTTCCTATGAATCCTAAGAATGGATTTACCATAGATTAAAACCCAATCTCCTTTATTAGTTTTCAAATAGTCAAAATATCTACATGGATGCATTTATATCTCATGAACAACTTGGAAACTTATTTTATCTATGTTAGGTCCAAAAGGACCTATTATATCTGTATTGAGCCCAAATGGCAAAGCTCAGTCTTGTAAATTCCCACTTGGTTCCACCTAGAATGTGTTTGGGGTAGGTCCCATGTATTTGCTTTAACTTACGTCTAAAATAAATTCCTTAACCTTCATTTAAACTGTCTCAGCTCACCTTTTATCTCTTGGCCTCACCTAGAATATGCCCGATCTTGGTTTTATATATTTACTTCTAACTTGAGTCCATGAAACCCTTGATACAACATATCCACCCATGTGGCATCTTCTAAACATGTTTTTTCATACTTTGAATATGACCATTATCATTTTTTGGATAGGTTTTATTCTTACATTCCTTTCATAGCTCTATTGTCACTTGGTTCACACATTTGTGCCATGTGGCAACCTCTTGAACTCCTTGACACTTTGACTCATCTCACATAATTATATCCATAGTCCAATCTAATGTGAGCCCTCAAATTTGAATTTATTTTAAACCTTAATGGTTACTTTACCTATCTTAAAATTGATGTCCACATGCTCATCATTTGACATTCACGTGACCATGAATGACATCCATGTGACTATCAAATTTAGTTCCCCAATGGTTTTTTTTGAGTCCTAAATTTGAAATTCATAATCCTATCTAATACATTTGTGAGAACATCAAATACTTCTATGAGCCCATCAAAATTCAAATGTAGTGCTTTTCTTGTCAAACTTAAATTTGCCGTTTGCATTAATGTCCCGTTAACATGTTCAAATTTGAATTCTTATAGCTTGAGCTAGAAAGCTTGCATGGATAAGAAATTTTTAGAGGACGTTCTTGCCATGAAGAACTCCATGGCATTATATTCTTTTATTCCATGCAGATATATTAGGTGCATTTATAAAATGAACAAGTTATCTTGTCCATTCATTTTTTACATGATGTCCTAGTGATGGTCTAGTCCATAAACTTACATAATTCATCCTTTGATCATTATTTCAAAGATATGATGGATTCTTAAGATTTGTGCAACATGTTTCACGTCCTAAATGCTTGAAACACATGAAAACTTGCATGGTATTTTCCACTTTGCAATCCTAGACCCCTTTTCTAAGCCATTTGATCTATTGTTTCATCAGTCATGCAAAAGCTTCATATGTGGGCCAAAATTGGCCAACATCTTTGGTGACTCACAAGGGTTTCATGTTTGTCTATGAAAAATAACCCATACCATGTTGTATTTCTTTATCGATTGGGCATGGAGTATTATGTCTCTACAATTGATCTAGTCTAAAACTTGATGCAAGGTTGACCCTTTCTTGACAACCCCCTCTTAAAGCAACAAGGATAATGAAAACAAAACAAATAATAATGCCCAAGGAACTTATTGAAAGATAAACACACAATATAAAGAAAAAAATGCATAGGGAACTTAGAGGAAAGCATGAAAATTAGTTTAGTATGTATAGGGATGAAATTTAAAAGTATTTTTCACCTAGGTCAAATGGAAAACTATTTTTTCACTTTAGAAATTTGAAGCATACTTGCCTTTTCTTGATAGCTCTCTTCTACAGCTATGATAAATTGGATGTTCATGCCTTCTTGGGGAAGAAACTAGTTCCTATACTACCAATTTTAGGTGCATGAATTGTATACATGATTTCAATACCCAATCATGTTACTTCTAAATTTATGGACTTTCTAGGAACAACTTTAGTTCTTTCTCATTCATAAACTAATGATCATGAACATATAGACTAGATTAATGTATCTCCTTTGACATATCTATAAGGTTAACCCCTAAGGGAGATGGAATTTATCTTGTGACTTCTTGAGGCCATTTTAGCTCATTCTTAGATTCCAAGAGTAGAGAAATGTCTGAATTTGGAGAGAAAATTTGATAACCATGTTTTAAAAGTTCAAACATGTCATCTCCTGAGAGAAAATCTACCTCTTGCTTGTTGATAGCACTCATGTTATCCTATAATGGACCACATTCAAGTAAATAAAAACTTGAATGAAATATATCAAACAAATTAGAAGATTTGTTCTCATGAAGCTGCATTTCAATTGGATCTTTTTCAATCTAAATTTTAGAATCAAGTACATCAACTTCTTGAACACAAACATGAGGCTTCAAATATTATTTTGACATCTCAGATTGGTCAACCAACACTGTTTCATTTTCAATATCAAGTTGATGACTGATCATGCTCTCAATTTTAGCTTGTTATTCAACTATAAGCTCTTGTCCTTCATGATAAATGGTGGCTTTTGTATTATCAAGGAACTCATGGAAAACATCATCAACTTGTCCAATTGGGACATATTTTTTCTTGTAAATTAGCAACTTATTCCTCATGTAATTATTTTTATACTTGTATTTCAACCTCTACCTCAGCTTTCTCTTGCACTTTTTCCATGTTTGTATCATCATGGAAAACTAAAACATGTTTTTCCTTGGCAAGGGATGTCCCAATCATGATTTTTTCTTCCTAGTCACTTAAGTCACCTTCATTTCCTATTTCTTTAGTTTCATCTTCTTGGTTTGCCTCACATAATAGAGGCTCTTTATCAAAGAGTGTCACAATAAACCCTTGAAAATATTTAGTAAGGTAATAAAGTTTCAAATAAGTTACCATAGGTACCTAAATTTTCTCATGGAGCTACTCTTCTTGGATCACCTTCACCTCTTCTCTCTATTTATTTGCTTCTTGAATATCTCTCCATGAAGGAAAGGTTTTGGGCTTTCGAGGGGAAAAGAGTGGACACTGAATGATATCCTACTTGATATTGACCTCAACATCTTGTCTTATGATTGATTGTTCTCCCTTATTTCTTTATTTTTTGATCTGATTCCAAGTCAAAAACTTGGGTTTAGAAACCTCTGCTTCTACACTTATTTTTGATATGGGTGAGAAAGAAGGAGTTTACTATTGCATTGCCTTTATAGCTAATATTGAATAATTGAGATGCTGATTTACAAACTCAATTTTCAAATTAGCCTAAAAATCATGGACTAAATAGTTAGATATGGCTCCTTGAAAAACTAAAGATGAAGTCTCATGAATGATCTACTAGGAAACATGGAGCTTTATCTCCTCAAAGCTTGCTTGTCCAGTCTTTTAAGACCTTTCTTGGATAGAATTCTAGGTAGGAAAGATAGGCAAGGCTTGTTTTTACTCTTGAGGGCCATCTACATCATTAGGCCTTATTTCTAAGACCCATTTCTTCTACCCACCTAAGTTATTCTTAATGGGGGTGTTATTATAGGCTTTTTCCTTTCATTTTTTTTCCTAAACATTTGTAGTTAGCTTGTGTAGGTAATTTTTGTGTACATTGGGAAAGTTTATCCCACATGTATGAGGATGTTATCTTGATGCCTTTCTTCCACCTATTTTAGGAAATTTAGTCCCACATGCATGGTATGGTTTGGATTCACCTATCTTCTACCTATATATGTACCTATTCACCTAGTCATTCATATGTAAGGTGAGGTATTCATATGAAGAATAATTTTATAATTATATAATATATTTTTAGATAGTTGATAGTTTATTATTTGTGTGCAATGTATTAGCTTCATGGCTATGGTAATGGATTCTTGGAGAGACTTGGTTCAAGAGTTTTTAAAACTCTATCAGTATTATGGATATGAGTATTGGGGATGTTTTAAGAACAATGACTAAGATGGGGGGTGAATTAGTCTTTCAAAAACTTTTAAAAATTTATTTTATCATTCATGAAATATCAAAATAATATGGTGAACTAGTAACACATCAAGAACCAATTATATGAGCATGAGAAAAGAACATAACATATAGAAAACTTATTTGAGTGGAAAACTCTCAAGGGTAATAAAAACCATTGATATCTATAAATTTAATATATTAATATAATATAAACATCAAGATTTAGTGAAGCACAAACTTCACATGGAACACCAACCCCAACTAGCCAAGCACCTACTTGACTAGGATTTAGCAAACACCTACTTGCAAGGAGGGACTAACCCCCTATATGACTCAGCACCAACTTAGCCACCCAATTTATTTTTTAAAAATTAAGATACCTTGTTTCTCAACCAACTGATCATGAACACCTCTTCATCTCTTCACACTCTTATCCCTCTCAAACTACCTTCTAGGCTCCTTCACTCAACTAGGTCTCTTCAAGACAAATTAGGTCATTTGAACTTGATACTAAACTATAGTACCCCTATTATATATTCCTAATATATTATATTCAAAAAATTTATGGTTTTTAATACCTCATGCATCTCTTCAAATTAATATATCCTTTACTTCAACTCACTCATTCTCTAGCTAGTCAATTCGGCTTATTAGGCCTTATTATTATACTAGGCTCTTGCTCATACACTCAGCCATACATATTTTACCACTTATATTTTAAATATAATAGGACTATAGGACATGAAATAAACATTAATAAAACATTACAATAGGTTTTTCATATCATATATGACCAAAACCTCTTTTAGGCCTTAAGAAGACCTAATTCAATTAGGCCTTCATTAATACACATTACTCTTTGGTCTTCTTGGATAACTTTTAAACTTAATACATGGAAATAAAACTTCATATAAAAATCAAATATACCCATAAAAATCTCATATTAGTTCTATGAGACCTTTTAAATCCAACCACCACTTGAAACACGCCATTAATAATGTTCACAATTAGGCTTGTGCATACCCAAAAATACTATCTTGAATTACTAGAGATAAAACACCAATTAGATAAAAAATCATGGAAATAAAACATATAAATAAAGCCTTAAAGTATTAAAAAACTTCACCAATTACATTATACTTCATTACATATGGATAAAAGACTCAAAAACACTCCTGCAACTTGTTCACTCAAAATTGTTAGTTTTCTTTAAAGACCAGTCATGGTCATTTTAACCTTCAACACATGTGCGACCATTTAAAAAGAATCATAATTAATTTATATTATCATATGGTATCATAATACCATTATTATATATATAGATAATATGGTTGAATAGAAATATTGGTCTTGTAGACCAATCTCATAATCTTGTACCTCATTGTCTTATCTAAACGAGATTGGTCAAATTATGAGCAACATTTTCATCATATCCACTAAACTTAAAAATTATATAAAAAATTAAAATTTATTAAATTTATTAAATAATTTATCCATTCACTTGGATTCATCTATAATCCATGATAACACATCCCTAAATAACTTCTCACTACTGCCTGGGTTTCTCACTATTTTCACCATTAGGTCTATTAGTGACTGGTCAACTTGGATGATCGGTTTAGCACCCCTGAGGGATAAAAACTATATATAAACCACCATGGACACAAACTATAATTATTAAAAAATTTCCCCCATCTATTTAACAACTTTGACCTAGTCAACTCTAACAGCTACAACCAATTAATGAAAAACTAGCATTTTGCTATAGGGTCTACTCACACACTCAATAAACCAATCACACTTGAAGGTGCCTTGGATAATTGAATAAAAAATAAAATCACTTAAATATCAATAAAAATACATTGTTATCACTTTATAATAACTTCTTTCATATCAGGTCACAATTATGGTTCTTAGAGGGTTTAAACCATCTTCCAATTTTAACGATCATTCATAAAGGATAACCCCTCAATCCAAAAACTAATGCCTAAAATTTTAAGATAGGAATATTAAAAATATAAGATAAATATTTGAGTTTATCATGCAAATTTTACACATGCCAATAAACACTTGAAAGCCCTTCTCGGGTTGAGAACCCTTTATTTTATGCACCGGAGAGACTTCAAAACCACTTTTTATGCCTTTTTTGCAAAATTTAACCTAAAAATTGATCAAAACACCTGATTAAATATATCACACCATTAAAAATTCTCATATTCTCATTTTTATCTTAAAATATGAATCTCATACCTCCTATGCCACCATCTCTTTTTTTTCTTGCTTAAACCTTGACCTGCAAACCACATTAGGCCTAAAAGTTAAACTTAAAGCTTATTTACATGAACTATCCACCTCATTATCAACATAAATAAAAATTTATCATGATAAAACACTAATTTATATCCTTTATAGGTCTTGACATTATATCATGATGCCTCATTAGGTTAGGTAGGGTCTAGAACTAGTCTAGTTGCAGACTTGGACTTAAGGTCTTACCCTTCTAGGCTCACCTTGAAACTTTATTGAGTGATCTAATGCCTCATATGAATTCTCAAAAAAAATTATACATCAATTAATGTTTTTGAGAACTAATTTCACCAAGCCACCAAGCTCATACCTTCTCACAAGGTCTCTTCATACTATGACTAGTGTTATGACTAGGCTTCTCAAGCACTTAAAACTTGAAAAATGACATTGAAATAGTTATTGATGATATTATACCTTTCTAAAATTTCTTACATTCTCTTGAAATAATTTCATACCTCTCGATGATGATATCAAACAAGAACATTCTTTAATGACCTCATGAACACCTTTCTTAAGAAAGTTTGACATCAATGACAATAGGAAAAATGATCAATAGGGCAAATCCCATCATGAAATGATGTTTATAAATAAAAAACCAAGTAGTTTGAAAACTAATGGAACACATTTTCAAGGTAAAATCAAATAAATAGAAAATAAAGTTCAAAAATCAATGTTGAAGACTAATTTTCAGCATTCAAGGAATTGAAATAAATAGGCAATCAATAATAATAAACTAAATTATGTTGAAAAATGAGATAAAATAAATATATCAAAAATATTTGGTGTAGTTCCAAGTGAATAATAAAATTTGATTGATTAGATAATACAGTCTATGCAACCATAGAGTGGGATGGACTAGTTGATGCCACTCACAAATGGGGAAGATATTGTATCAGGTTAGTCGATACATTTGGTTGAAAGGAAAAAAATACATAAAATTGTACCACATATAGTAAATAAATTTGAATAGAAAATGGAAACATAAAAATATGAATGTATTACATCTAGCTGATACATTTGGCTAAAGGATGTAAGATAAAATTGAACTACATCAAATTTGGCCAATATAATTTATTGAATAATAAAAATTAAAAAAAAATTATATCAGGCATGACTGATGTAGTTGGATGAAAGAGTGAAATCAATGGTAAGCTTCACATCACATTTTCCATAATTCATGGAATGGGCTAAGATTAGATTGCAACTATCCTATCTCTAAATATTTAGACTCATCAAATGTTAATCAAATAGATCCCAATGATACCTAATGTTCTAGATGTGACCAATGTGTAGACATATTAATAGGAGCACATACATCACCAATGTCAAATGAAAGGGTTATTAATCCTTTAGGCCTAAGACATAATGAGATATCCCTAATTAGACCTCTAATTTAATTAATCTATATTGTAAATATATAGTATAAGTATTTGTGCAAGTAAATTAAACTAAACTAAAGGAGAAGGATTAAAATAGTCAAAATGGGTAAGGATACATGGTAGACAAATGGATCTCTATCCTACCTAAAATCATATAACCACACTAAGTATAGGTGTAGATAAATCTTAAACAATAATACACACACATTCATTCATAAACAACAAGCAACATCCATCTATTAAATGAAATAAAGGAAAGATCTAAGGTTATAAATACTTAAATTGATGGGGACTCATCAGGCCTCAATCTCCCTCTTGGCCAATGGTGATTTTCAAGAGATAGTTGTGGTTGTGAGGATATAAAAATATGGATAAAGGTTCTAATCCAAAAAAAGGACCTCTTAGAAAATATCCAAGACTTCTACAAGACAAACTTCCTTTAAAATAAGAATCTATACCTAACTCCTCTAAATGTGAATTAGGGAAGATGTGTGAGTGAAATTAGAGAAAACAAAGTGTGTATGATTTATTAGAATGAAAATATGACTTGTAAATATATTCATTAATTACCAAAACCCACCCTAAAAACTTGGTTGATGGTATCTAATAGGTCCAATGTAGTTAAAATGATTGGGTTGACATCAAAATATGTTAGGTTGAAATATTTGTACATTACAAAAAGGATTTGTCATAACTACATCAACCATGCTGATAGAATATGAAGAGTGAAGAGGTGCAAAACAAACTACATCAACCAAAGCTTCTACAGTAAGAGGTTGATGTAAGGTAGGATAGAAGGAGGTAGGTATAAAGGCAAATCTAAGGAAGTTGAATTGGGGATATGTATAATATTATTATAAAATAGATATCAACATATATCATAAATCACAAAATGCCTAACCACCCCTTTCCTAGTGTACCCTTTACAGTGTGTGCTCATTAAGATTAAATCTTGATAATTTTTTGTAATATAAAGTGTTAGTAAATGATAAAAGTGAAAAATATTATGTGTATAGATTATAGTATTCCTCTTCCTCATTATATGCTTCTTCATAATTTAAATTATAATCATTACCTTCACAATCATATTCCTCATATAAATCATAATCATTATTGATCATATAATAATCATCACTAGTCAATTCATTAGACTAATCATAGGTTATATAATATATCAAAAATACCAAATCTAAGGGATGAGAACTATTAGGGTTTGGAGTAGAGGTATACATGCTAGTAAATTCATTAGAGTAATCATAGGGTATTAATTTGATAGAAAATATAAAATCCATGGAATGTGGAATATTAAGGTTTCATATAGAAGGTAGACATTTTATCACTTTTAAACCCTAAGGTGGAAATAAATTAAAAAAATAAGAACTATTCCAGTAACACTCCTACATACAATCCTTAAGCTAAAAGGGTATAAGAAAAATTTGAATAAGATGCAAGTTCACCAATATGTTTAACCTAAAATTCAGTTATTTCTAAACTAACCACTCAATTAGATATGAATTAATATAATATGATTTGGCTATGAATTAATATAAATAATCACAAAGTATGATTCAAAAATTATGTTTGTGATAAGCAAGTTTAAAAAGTACAATGATATATACAAGAGGATAAAGAGAAACTTAGCTTTTTTGTCACACTTCTTTGATCTATGAAAGATGATTAGTTGACTAAAATATGTGTGTGGTGATTGTATATTATTTGTTCTTAAATATAGTGATTATTTTTAATTATTTTTGGCCTGGGACAATATCATCAAAAGGACAATAATGGTAGTCGAGCTTGACCTTAATGGGTTGATCTTGTCTTTGCATTAAACTAATTTATTCAAGTGATGTGATTAGTAATTTCAAACATTATCAACACTTGGGATAGAAACATAAGTTGATCTTGACCCCTATGGTCTTATAATCTCCCTATGGAATTTGTTTTTCTAAAAAATAATCTATAAATTTTAGACTCAGACAATATCACTAGAAGGAGAACAAGAATGGCAAATGATTTTGACCCTTATGGGTTGCTCCCATCCTTTGATAGTGAGACTCTATAAATTTATTAAATGGTTTAGATTATTTAATAATTTACTTTTCCACTTTTTCAAACACTTTTTCATTTAATAAAGTACCTAAAATTTCAAACCTTAGTTTGTTGTACAAATACTTACAACATCAAATGGGGGAATTAGGTGAAATGGATTGAATTAGAATGATCTCAATGAATCCCCATTGAAAGTCTAGGCACTAAACTAAATTTACAGTGCTATGAAGAAGAATCAAACACAAATTTGGTTCTCCCACTTACGTGTATGTGTAAATGGTGATATGCAGATCAAGAGATCACCCTTGGCACAAGCATGTGATTGTAACAATAATTGATATATAGCTCTAGTGATTAAGTACAAATAATGTATGATTTTGTATATATCTTTAAATATGAGAATTATTATTTTAAATTCCTTTAAAAAACTCTATTTATATATTAATCTCTTATAAATTAAATTTAAAACTTAGTGGCACACACAACAGATGCAAAAGACCTTAAAAAGAACTCAAAATAAATAGATAGAAAGAGGAAACATGTCAAAAGAGAAATTAAAAGATTAAAGGACAAGATAGTCAAGAAGGGGACATGATATAAGGTTTGGATGCAATTATTTTTTCTTGTATGTACTTTTCCATATTTTTTAATGGAATATCAAAAAAATGGGTGAGATGATTTTTTGGATTTTTGGGTTTTAGTGTTATTTACTTTTAAAATTTGTGTTTTTATTCATAGATAAAGAATCCATAAAAATTATGTATTTTTCATGGTTGTGTGCAACTCACAGTGTTTACAAACTTTGTGTTGAAAACCCTGTGGATGGGAATTTTACCAAGTGGACCTAGTCTAATTTTGTAGGATACTTTATGATTGCAAGTAGCCTTTTATTCCCATTACATTTATTATTTATATTTTAATTTTCAATTAAGAGGTGTAATTTCCCATTTATTTTTATCTAAATATGATTTATCCAAATAGTCTTCTTTAATTACGATGTTATGGTTTTATCACCTTCACTTCCATCTTCTTCCATTTTAACTTTTTTCCATTTCCATTTTTGTTTTATTTTTGTGGTTTCTAGTTAAAATTAGTACCGACAGTGGAAACCAATTTTCCTAAGGTATTTGAATTAATTTCTACTTTTACATATTTTTCAATTATTTTTAGGTTTAATGGGTTTTGGCTTCAGTCAAAGGAATTGCATAGTTAGATACATGCTACTTGGAATAGCAACTGTGGGATCCAATTATGTTCTAAAGGATTCTTCATAGTTAATTTTCTTGACCTACATGATCATGTGAGAGTGTTTAAGGAGGAACACTAGTTTTGGGGTAGAGTTGGGCTCTTTATTATCCCTTGGGTCTTCAATTTTTATCCCTCAACAATGGTGGTGACCAAAAATTTGTTTGTGTTTAGATCCCAAATCTCCCTCTTCCTTTATGGCCCCTCTCGTTATGTGAAGTGATTGGAAACATGCTTCGAAGATTCATCAATATGGATTGTGAGCCGTTTAAGTAGGGTTTTTTTTACATATGCTCATATTTGTGTGGAGGCTTCCCTAAGAGAATCCAGTTGAAATATAACACCTTCTATTGGATCCAAAATTTGTATTGTGAAAATAATACATTTAGATGTCATTTATGCCTTCAAACTAGCCATCTCCAAGAAGTTTGTCTTCATGCAGGTAAGCCAAAAATAAAAAAATACTAACATTTTAATTCTAAAGGTTGGAATCCATATGAACACCCTATTTCAAATAAAGGCACATAAAAATATAAAGATGACATAGAGAATAAATAAGGCACATAGCTTATTAGAGAAATGGTTGTGATAGTTTACTCTTGAAAAATAGTAGTTGTCGATAATGCTACAAGTGAAGGAATCAAGAGATCATAGGAATATGAAACTTTTGAATCTAATAAAGATGAAATCCCATTTGATCATTCACATTCTTTTGATCTCTGGATGGTAATTATTTTTTAATGATTATTGGTTATCCAAAGGGTTATTCATAGGTTTAAAATAAAAATGGGAAAAGGTCATCTTGTGGATACGTGATTTTTACATTTATGATTTTCTAGTCCTTTGGTTTATTCTTTCTTGGTTTGACTTGTTTCTTGTTTCCCTCATGAGGCTTGTATAGCTCAATGTAGTTTAAATTTTGGGGTGTGACTTTTCCACCCATCTTTTTTTGTATAATAGTGTTGTATTCTATCATTTTTTCATTAATAAAAGTGTGCTTTTTAATAAAAAATTACTCAAAACCACTACGAACCCATATCCTATGAGCAAGTTTCCCCTCTCAAAAGTAGAGAAAATTCACATCTTCAATGATTTTTTCCCCTAATTTTAAAAAATAGCTCCACTTCATGTTAAGCAAGTCAATAAAATAAATAAAAAATATTGGTGACGTAAAATAATTCCAACAATTTTTGGAGACTCTATTAAGGATTGAAAGGCCTTTTGCATTTGATTTATATAAATTTCAATGAACCTCCCTTGGAATAGAAGTTTGTGTCTCTACTAAAGTGAGTTACTTGGTTCTTTCATATTTTTTATTCAAGTAATGGAAGTGGTTATATGTAATAAGATTATTCTTCACATCCCATGGGGAAACTACTTTGGCCCTTTGGTTGTGGCTTACTACACTACCTTGCCTTTAGATTCAAGAAATAACTTTCCAAACTTTTCAAGAGAAAAATTTCAAGATGTTGATGATCATATCCAAACCTTCATGATGGAATATATGTATATGTGATACTTTTTTTAAACCCCTCATCAGTCCTACTATTGACTAGTTTCAACATTTTTAAAATGGTTGTATATTTTTTTAATCAAGATAGACTAAAAACCAAGTTCTTAAATAGATTCAAGTCCATACAGATGTGTATACATTGATTTCTTAAAAAAAAAGTTCATAAGGGAAGAGAAGAAGGTATGAAATATTTTGTAGAATGATTCAATAATATGCTTGGATTTATTTTTCATGCTAAAAAACCAAACACTAATTACCAACTTTGCTTATTTTTCCTTTTTTACACCCAAAATTTTATTTCACCCTAGGAATAAATGAAGTTTTTAACATTGAGACTACACAATAACAAGTGATTGAGATTAAGGATACCTTGATCCTGTCTATAAAACTAAATAAATTTGATACAAAATCTCTCTATAGTAATTTATATGGTGAATACATGATAGAGCATGACATGATGAAATAAAAAAATAACTATAAATAATTCATAATCTAAAAAACATTATCAAGAAAATATTTCTAATCCTGTACAATATATTTCTTTAAAATGAAGAAATAAACATGTTTTACACTCATCTCAACTTTTTCAACCTTACAATCTCGAGTTAACAATACTTTTATGAAGGTCCACTAATTAAACTACAAGAATGATAAGTTAGTAGAATATATACAATCCATTATGAAGATAATGATGATGAACCAGATATCTTTCTCTATAAAAGAGAATATCACTTTTTTCATCTCCATATAAAATAAATGATCCCTATTTTACCAAATCTAAATATATAATGGTACGCATCACTTCTTCACTCACAATAATTGGAAATTTTTTTACAACATCTCTCATGAGGAAGAAAATAACTTAGCCCTCCACCAATTTTCCTTTGTTCTATGGAAATGCTACACTTAATGAAATATGTTGAAGATTAATTTAAAGAACATGGGTCTTATTTTTCATATTTTCTCTAATAAATGAAAGCTTCCATCTTAGAGTTTGATGGAAAACACACTAAACTAGATAAATCAATGATAATAAAAAGTAATGAATATGTGCATGAAGGAGACATAGTGAGAATTATGACATAAAGGAAGATCCATGTAACCTGAATCCAATTTTATACTCAAATAATGTACTTTTATATGGCCAAGGGCTATGGAGATGAACCAAAAGAACTTCCTCTAGTGACATGCATATAACTAGAATATGAGATTTCAGGGTTCTTAAAGAAGGTGAAGATAAAAGGGTTGACATGAAAATGTGGGAGATGGTCGTATATTTGAAACTTTTCATTTTAAATAATTTTTTATACCAACCTCTATAGTTTCATTACAAAACCCAATCTCATTTCCCATTATGAATGGGAAATAGTCTGACAAGTTTTAATCTATCCACCTTCATGTCTTAAGAATGTTATATGTAATTTTATTTCCCATATGTAAAATCATAACACATGATTCTAATATAAAAAAATCAACATTTTATTTCACCTTAGGCAACGTCAAATACCTATCCTGTCTAATCATGCCAAAATTTTCTCGTTCAGGGTCATACTTTCCTAAACATGTCAACGGGTTTTCATAGTCATCTTCTACTCTCCCCATTTTACCTTTGTATATATGTTTTATTTTTTATTGTCTTTATTTTTATATTTTATATTGTGTGTTTTTTTGAAATAAATGTAGCACCACAAAGAAGTCCCTTTTATGTGACTCCATGCCTTTATTCATGATTATAATGCCAAAAGGATAAGAACTAGTCTAGACCAATGATTATGGATTTTGACCTATGTCACTTATAGTTCATGTTCCCAACCAAAATCAATTTTTTTTCCTAAAATTTTAATTCATTAATTATTTGAAATTTGGGTTCTCACACAAAGAAATTATAAGTTTTAAATAGTTAGAGAACACAAATTTTGGCATTGTTGAAATCTAATATTTTTGGTTCTAAAGTGTTTTACCATCCAAAGAATCATCTTTTTCCAAAGTTTTAAAGTCCAAAATTTTATATAGTTAGTGTAATATTCAAACAAATATATATAACTTTTGTGCCAACAATTAGGATTCACTTGTGTGTAAGACATGCTTTCTCTATATCCCAAACAATTAAATCTATCAAAATCTATTTTTTGTGGTTCCTATGTGTTTTCTCATCCCAAGGATCATATTTTCAAAAATTTTAAAGCTCTAAAATTGATATATTTTTGTAAAATCCAAATATAAATTTGAAACTTTGGCATTGGAGAGTCAAGCATCAGTAGCATGCAAGGTGCATTTTCTCTACAACCTAAAAACTATAATTTATTGAAATCTAAAAATCTAATTTTCAATGTATATTTATAATCCTAAGGATAATATTTTCATAAAGTTTATAAGTCCAAAACCTAAGAAGTTTTTTGTAAAATCCAAATAGAGTTATGAAACTTTGGCATTGGGAAACCGTGTTTCACAAGTATGTTTTCTCCATAACCCAAAAATTGAAATTTATAAAAAAATATTTTTGACCATGTGTTTTTATCATCCTATTGATGTCTCTAAGTGTATCATAGGTGATCTTAGTGTTTAAATAACACTTCTCATTTTATAATTCAGAGCATGAGTAGCAGGTTATGGTAATCTGGTTACCTGTGATGAAATAACAACACAGTAAAAAAATGTTCCAAAATATTTATATTAGTTTGGTGGTTGGGATCCACCTTGGCCCTATCTTTACAAAGTAAAGTAATATATTCTAGTTTAGATGAATTATGCTCAATTCTAAGTCTAAAGACTAATATATGTGAATATTTACAATGATATTTAAACTAAAGTGATCTGGTTAAAAAAGAAGTAAAAAGGTAGGGTAAGGCAAAAAAGAAAAATGTTGTTGATCTTCATTTTAGACATTATGACAAAGTTCAAGTGTTTCCTAGGAATGCACTTAAAATTAATATATGAAATAAAATAGATCAAGCTCGAGTTAAAACATTTATTAGGCAAACCTTTTAAGGAAGATAAGACACAATGCAAATAACAACCCATTTACTTTAAGTTTTCACTCCTTTATGTAGAAAGTTGATGAACATCTACAAATGTAGAGAAAATAAAACAAAGCAAACTAAGGAACCTTAAATCAACCTAGCATATGCACAAGTTAAAAATTCTGAATTTAAAAGGTACGTGCCAAGAATTTAAGAGAACTATTCAAACCTAAGATTCAGAACAAACAATTAAGAGAGAAGATAAATAATAATTTCACACAAACAAGATGATATAATCTTCTTAGAATTATTTGATTGTATTAATTGATTCAAAGTTTAAACTAGTTTTTTTAGCTCAAAAACTCCCTCTACTTTACAAATGACAATGCTCCTTTTAGAGACTTCAAGAAAGCATGTCGGTCAGTTGCATTAACTAAAAGTGTACAAAATGTAAAAGGCACTTTCCCTTTTTACCAAGTTTCTAAAATACACTAGACTTTATAAAATAGACTGACCTTTAGGCAATGTGCTAACAAGCTACACATGCCTTTATAAAAGAATATTCCATTTTCAAAATTTATAATGCTTCCACAAATGCAAACATTCCTAACTAACTAGTAGACCCTATGTTGATGAAGTCCTTTGATCTTGATAAATAACCTCATTGCCTTTTGATGTTGCTCATCAATAAGTCTCAAATTGACTACATGTTTTAGGAGGAGCTCATCCTCTTGATACCAAATCTCCCAAGTCCCTATAATTTCTTCCTAAGGTTTATTTGATGCTCCTCACCTCAGCAATATTCTCCTTTATAGTTAGGATCATATCAATGATCTTGTTTCTATCATTCCTATACCTGCCTTAGCTCTTGCTCTTTACCTCTTGTATGACCAAAGTGGTCTTGTGTTTGAACTCATCATCTGTAATTATGCCCATGGAGCTCATTTTTGTAGGTTTTACAATCATGGTCCCTAGGAATCATTCAATTATATCTAATAGATCTTTGTCATCCCTAATGAGTCTCTCTAAGAACTTGGACCATGTGATCAAACTGTTAATTTTATCTATAATCAACCCAAAGATGGTTTTGAGATGAAAAATGCTAACGGTCTTGAAACTAGGGATTCTATCCTTGTCAAGATGATATTTAAATCCTTCATCTTATCCTTAGAACTCTACCATTGGGTGATTAAGCCCTTGGTTATTGCATCATGTTGGTTTAGTTCACTATGGATTTCCCTTATTAAATTTAGAGAGTAAAAAATGTCATGAAATGATACCTCAAACATTTCAATCATTGCATTAGGAACATAAAAATAGCTTGTTTCTCTAGATTCTCCTTCTACCTTCATAGGTTCTCTTTTTTTTGTTTCATGCCCTTGATGCTAGTTTGTAGCTGGGCACTTTGATCCTGGGCAACCTCAAGTATATTCTCTTTAAAAATGGGGTGCTCACTTATTTTTTGACCCTCTAATTGAGTCAATATAATTAAGGTTTCTACTTTCTAAAAAGTAAACTCCTCCCCTGCAATCATGTCTCTTTTTTTAGAAACTTTTTGCAAGCTAGTTGTGGTTAGGTCAAATTTGACACCAACTAAAGAGTGTGTAATATGTAGAGGTTCTGGGGTGTAGATTTTTTATCCAATTCAAGATCCAAGAGTATCTACTTGTATTTCCTTCTCTTCCTTATATAATTACATAATCCATGGTTTGAGTTCATCATGAACATGGATGTTAACAATCTTTGTAATTTCCCATTAATGGTGAAGAGTTGGGATCTTTTGTAGTTTTCGATATATGAACCACTCTAGAATGGTTGGTCCATGAATATGGTTACCATCACTAAAAAAATTAACCTCACTCAAGTGGTGAGTGAGGGTTAATTTAGGACTCTTGATTCTTACACGAACCAAGGTTAGCTTAGCCTTTATATTTTGTAGGGAAACCACTAGGACTAAGTCTAAATCTATCCCTTTCCCTTTTTCATTTTTTGTTTATTCATCTTGAGTTTGAGGCTCCTTTTCCTACAGCTCTTCGTAAATTGATATGTAATCACTAACTAGTGGCACTAAGCCATCTTCTAATGTTTCCCTAGGATCCAGTGAAACATGTCAATAAACTCAATAGATGATTGGATTTTTAGGTTGGACAGAAGATGATGCACCTTTACCAAGTATTTCTACAAGTCTCTAGTTTTTTTACCCTTGTGTAACTTATGCCTCTGGATGCTCTAGAGGAGGCCTAAAATATGGTCCTAGTAATAAATGGTACTATAAAGTCTCTATCTACCATATTTCACCAATTGGCTTCTCATATCTCATCAATATGGCCTTGAGTTTGATTTTGTGCTTCTTTAGTCTGGTCAATACTTCTAAAAATGAAGATGTTTGGATGTAAATTGAATCATGGACACTAAGTTGATGTTCATATGTCATGTTAATATGTTTGGCTTTCAAATGTCTTAAAACATTATCCCTAGGTCCCAATGTCTTAATTCATCAAGCTATAAATTAAATGAGTCTTTGTGCCTAGAAATAATGACTACATTGTCCCAATTCTACAACATAATTATACTAATAGTCAAATGGAAAGGATGGAGTGGCTTCTTCCTTTTGAATTTTCATACACCATCAATACCATGGAATAATTGATATGTTACCTTCTATTTAGCCAACTTGATGGGTACATAGACTAGTAGTTTAAGTGGTTGACATAAGGTTCCCTCTATCTTGATTACATTGTAGTCAAGATATAACCAAAGGTCCCCAATAAGTTCCACATAATTCTTGATTAAGGGACTTAACCTTATCATAGGTAGCCCTATAATGGCTTCTAATAGGGCTGGGTATAAACATTCACAAATGAATTGTATGCGGTCCCTATAATTGAATATATGTAGTTTGGAATAGTAATGGGAGACTATTTGCCTTCCATCAGGTGACCAAATTTTTATGTTATGGATTTTGGTAGTGGCCAGTATGGCATATAAAAGATAAGACATCATAAATAAGTGATTTATAGTATTCTTATTTATGGTAGATATTTTTTGATTTAAGAAAATATTGATCATTTCTCCTATAGGAGGAGTTAGTCCTTTTTCAATGATGAAATATATATAAGGGACCCAAACTATGTTGACATAAGTGGTAAAAGGGGCCCTAGACAATATATTTAACAAAGTAAAAAATAATTCTAATTCCTACCTTAAATTGGGAAATTAGGACCTTTATATTGGGGTCTTGTATCACATGGGTTCCTAAATATAGACATGAGTCAAGGATAGTTTTCACATCATTTTTGTTTGACCATTCCATGATCGTGGGAAAATCTACCTAAGGTATGAGATATTTTTAATAAATTTCAAAGGCTATGGGGTTAATGTAAGAAACTTTCATAAAATTTCATTCATGGACATCATATCTTGGTCAATTTTATAGTACTTAAAAATAGGGGAAATAACATCAATGTAGTGTAATACCTCTAGTTTCACAGCTGTATTGGAACACTGGTCATCTGGATGGTGACTATGTCATAGTATCTCTAGTAGATTGTGGCATTATTTTCATCTTCTTTAGTGATTTATTACAACTCTTAAATGGCCCAAAAAATCTTGGACTAGTTATTATACCCAATGTTCAATGTTATAACATCAAATTTAGTGTCTTTGAAGACCCTTCCTTTTATGTCTAAAGTCAAATATAGCTTTGTGTCCTCCTTGTTTTGTTCTTTTCATGCTTCCATGATTATGAGATTTATAAATTGCTCACTAGTGGTCTAAAATTACTTTTGGATCAATTTGTACTTGTTCAAGTGATAATTGAGATCTCTCTAGTTTGATTGTGATCAAATTAGGGCTTCTACAGATGCTAGGGATTTTTATAGGTCTTTTTGAGCTTTAATGGTGGTACTTATTTGTACTTAGGTGAATTTGGTGCCTTAGATTTGATTTGGACTTATACCTTTATACCTTTGATATTTTTGATCCCATAAAATATTTGTTTTTATCCTTTTCTACTTAGGTGGTATCTATGTGGCCATTTTGTGGCATCCAATTGGCTTTTCGTAGCATTTTATTCATAAATGCTTTAAAACTTGATCATTTCCATTTAAAATTTATCTTTAATCTTGTTCCATTAGATCATATTTTATGGATAAATATGAGTCATTGATCTCAATCCTAAAAGTTTCACACCATTTTCTATCCTTTGTATCAAGCCCCATAGTTATGCCACTTGGCAATCCTATGGGCCTTCTAAGTTCTATGTCTCTTCTAGTCTCATATTGAATGTATTTGTGCCACATGGTGGCTCCATGATAGCTCTAAGGTTATATTGAATAGTTCACAGTTATCTCACTCTATTCAATCATCTTACCTTGATTAAATGTGATTCATCGATCTTGAAAAGGTACACGAGCTTTAAGTTAGCATGGCGCCATGTAAAGAACTTACATTAAATAATTTAGTCTAATGTTTTATTTCATGTTAAGAAACATAAAATAATCCTAAGGCTAAAGTATTTAGGCTAAGTTTAGATCAAATAAAAGGGACCCCATCAAATGATAGAAGATATAACCATACGTCTTTAGCCTAAGGTTATATTGTATTAATGAATACAATCAGAACCTTAGGATAGAGACTTAGGTTAAGTTTATATCTACAAACATTTATACCATGATAAATGAAATGATCCAAAAGGTGGGGTCTTAATACATAAAGGTAATAAGCTTAGGGTAATTATGCTAAGGTTTAGTCATGTTAAAAACATGACTGAACTTTAGGATAAGAATTTGGGATAAGTCCATGGCATTCAAAATTGATTTTATGCAAATCTAGAAGCATGGCCTTTAATCAATCAAAAGTGAAAGATTGATTTTAACATTAAAGTACATGATTATTTTCCAAACAAGACCCCATTGATCCTGCTAAGGGAAACAACATGTTCATTTATCTAAGTGGGATTGGTTCATGAGCTTGAATTTTGATGGTCTCATGGATGTCAATGACTATCTCACAAACATCAATGACATTCACATGAATGTCAAAATTAAGCTCTAGTAATATATCATAGGGGCTTAAATTTTATGGCCTCATGGATGTAATGACAGCCTTGTAAACATCAACTAACATGTTTGAGGACATCAAATTTAATCTCTGAACATAGTAGGTCTCATAGATGCTTTGATTTGATATGAATCATTTGATTAACCCATCTAATGGAATACAAATCATTGATTATGATTTAATACTTGAATATGATTGGTTCCTATAATTACAAATGGATCGATTTAGACACCATATCATAGGTCTTAAATCTTAGAATATGATAAAAGGACCCTTCGATTAATAATAGTCTTAACATAGGTTTTATCCTAAGGTTTCATTGTATTAATAAATACAACTAAAATATTAAGGTAAAACTTAGGATAGGATATCATTAAAAATAACAAGGAACCCCCTTTAGTCTTTGATCTTGGTCTCACCTCATTCTATCTTTGACCTACACTCTAATGTGGGTCATTGATCATGATCTCAATGATTGAGCAGGATTGGTCTGTGAGGTGATGTCTTGGATCTATCGGGCTTACCTCACTCCATCTGATCTTTTATCTTTGCTTAAGTGTGGATTGTTGATCTTGAAAAAAAGTGTGATATTTAAGTTAGGGTCCATAGACATGAAGGGACTTAGGCTAAAATCTTAAGACTAAGGTCTTGTTCATGTTAATAAACATGAATCGGGCCTTAGGATTAAGATATTAGTTGAATCTTGTAGCAAGAGAGACCATGCAAATTAAATTTAGACCACATTATGAATTTAAAAGGATCCTGCAAACATTAATTTTGGATCACATTAAAATAAAAGGGGGCAAAGGAGTTTGAGACATAAAGGGGACCAAACTTGTAATTTTTAGGCTAATTTTTGGTCATGTTAAAAAACATGACCAAGCCTTAGTATAAAAATTAGGCTTAATTTTATAGCATATTTAAAATGTTACCACGTAAATTTTTCTCGCCACTTTTTGAATTTGGTCTAAAATAATCTTGTGATAGGTTTTTTGAACAAGGGTTTCAAGAAACATGAACATGGATTCAACTTGAATTTTAATAAAATAAAGGCTATTAAAAGGTTAAATTGAGATAAATTCATTAAAGTTATGAAACCCAAGTATGATCCCATCAAGGAGAGCTCCATTAAACTTGTGATTTAAAACATAGAGATCCACTGTTAGCAACATTAGGTAAAGCTAAAGTAGAACCATGAATAAAGAAGACCAATTAGACCAAGGGGTGGATGATCACCAAATGCAAATAATGTGCAAAACATGTTAATGATTCTCTGGTCAAGTGGATTTCAACTTCAAAATAAAAATTTTGCACAATTTTAATGCAAGGGTCCCCATTTTTCAAAAATGGGGGTATGTTTCCCTCAACACATCATAAGGACAATATTTTTCCTAAGTGTCAATGTCCAAAACTCCATATATTTAATGCAAAATAAAAATGAAACTTTAGCATGGTAGCAACACCCCCTCAAGTAAGTGATATGTAAGGTTTTTCTCCTCACATTTTTGAGATCTCAAAAAGTATTATTGATTTTATAAAAAAGGATCACTATGAGATATTTATACATGTTAGACTTGAGGAATTTAAATTTTAGATAAACCATAACATTGGCTTGGTATTGGCAGCACCTCAAGTACGTATCAAGTGTGATTATCCTCCTCACATTTTTTTATTCTTTCAAGTCAAAAAAATTAGTCTTCATTTTATAATAATTGTTACTTGCGAGATCTTATACATGTTTCAATTTTAAAAATTCCATTTTAGAGAAAATTTGAATTTTTCATAGTGTCGAGACCACCTCAAATGTAGAATAAGCGTGTTTATTATATTTTGTCGTATCTTTCACATTTAGACTTTATTTCACTCATGTTCAAAAATTTATAAAGCTCTTATATAAAGGATTTTTTTTGTAAAGTTAAATGTCAAAAACTTGATAGATTTTGTGTAAAATATAAATGAGTAAATCAATTGTCATTTGCACCTTAAGTGTGTGGTATGTGTGATTATTTTGTTGTGTATTATCTTTAACATCTAAACATTGTTTCATATCCTAGTCAAAGCATTGGAAATATTTAATCTCAATGACCACTCTTTTATTAATTTTTAGTGTCCAAAACTTAATAGATTTTGTGTAAAATTCAAATGAATAAACTAGATGTTATTCACACATTAAGTGCATGATAGGTGCGATTGTTTTGTTTTGTCATATATTTTACATCCAAAATCTAATTTAGCTCCCATTTTATAAATTTTCAAGGCCCAATACCTTATTATAAATCTCTCATCTCAAGGATCACTTAAGTTCAAAATCCAAAAGTTTATTGATTTTGTTTAAAATCAAAATAGAGAAATCAGGTGTCATTCATATCTCATGTGCACAACAAATGTGGTTATTCTATTTTTTCATATATTTCACATGTAGACACCATTTTGGATCATGTTTAAAATTTTAGAATATCTCCTCTTAAGCATCATGTTTGAAGGTCCAAAACTTTATAGATTGTGTAAAATCCAAACAAATGGGTGAGATCAATTTCTAGATTTGTAGGTTTTAGTTTTATTTATTTATGAAATGTAAATTTATTTTCATAGATAGATAAGTCATTAAAATTTAATATTTTTCATAGTTTTTTGAACTCACTATGTTTACAAACTTTTTTATTGAAACTCATGTAGATGGAATCTGTACCAAGTGTACCCAATATGGTTTTTTAGGAGACTTTGTGCTTCCAGAAACCTTTTATTCATATTAAATTTTTTTATATTATTTTTATTTTCATTTTAGAGGAATAATTTTATATTTATTTATATCTAAATTTGATTTATCCAAATAATAATATTTTTTTATTTTATTCTAGGGTTTTCACTTTCATTTTCATCTTCTTTCATTTTCAGCTTTCTTTGTTTCCATTTTTTTCATTTTTGTGATTTACAGTCAAAAGAACTCAAAACCACCCTAAAACCTATGAATTATGAAGGATATAACCCTCTCAAATGCAAAGGTAAATCACCTCTTACATGGTGATTTCTTCAATGTTTCAAAATCGTGCCACTTGTCTTTATGATAGCTAATGAAATAAATAAAAAATAATGACATTTTTTACATCATATACATATCTAATGCATGCAGAGCATACATTGGGTAATAATATTTTCCCCAATATATTTATTCCTCATATGAGGATGCACACTTCATATTTTGAGCTTTACTAATGATATTTTATGATGGTTACATATATGTCATTTATAAGTTTTTTCACACATTTTCAAAGCTTTGGTTATGCATATTTAATAAAAAATGTTGTATTTAACTTTTTATTTTGAGATGAGTGATTTAAACACAAAATTTTCACTCCCTCACCTCAAAAGGGGGCATATATAGAAATATTTCAAGAATTAAGAAAAAATACTAAGCGAATTTGAGCTAACTTGAGTGAATTGAGAGCACCAAAAATGGTCCATTTATCTATTATCATTATCTCAAAGTGGATTAGGTTGTTAAAACTTCCTATGAAGTGTTATCTATGTTTAGTGTTTGCTTGAAATTTTATAATTGGAAAATATTTTTGTTTGTCAATAACACGGTTCAAAAACCACATGGTGTACTCATTCCTATGCCCACCTTTCAAATTTATGTTTATAAAACTACTAAATTTTCACATTAATTACAACATTGAATGCTTGTTCTAATGGGCCATTATTTTTCATGTAAATCAGTTTTTCAAAGATACAACAAATTTGTGTGGATCGATCTTATTTTAAGCTTTATTCAATTCATCCATCCTTCCTTATGTAAGTCAAGGTACCACCTTAATTTATTATTTTTATACTTTGAGACATATATACTTTCATTCACATATGCACATTAAAGTAGGGGCATTATAAACACTTAATTTTGGTATAAGTCCCTTTTTGACAATGTCTTTTATTTATTTTTACCAACTTGATCTACTGATATATACTTGGATATTTTTAAGACATTGTGTACCCAAACTAATTATTTTGCTTATATTTTTCATATGTATTATTGTAAATTAGGTCAAGAGAGGAACAAGACATCAATTCAAACATTTTCCCAAAAAATTTAGAGAAGCATAAACACATGATTGTACAACATCAGGAGATGAACCTACACCATAAAAATTATACTCTATAATTGTGCACATTCTGTATCCAATGTAGTAGAATAGACTTATTAGTTATAGTATAAAAACATAATCATTAGCCAAATCCATCAAGAGCATATTTGGCAGTAGGCTCAGAGGTATCAAACATGTTATTTTATAATGAATAGTCCAAATATAATAGATAACTTTATCAACAATTATAAACCATTGTTACACTCTTATAATACCAACATTCTATCTAATTATGGTTGTTTCACCACTCTATATTTTTTATTATTAATTGTTTGTTAAATCATTTCATTTACACTTCTTTACTATTTTCAACACTTAAATAAACTTGATTTACACTTATATATTCTTACATTCTATATCTCTCTTATGTAATTTTTTAAACTTATTATATGTATAATAATTAAGTTTAATCCATATTTAGCTAAAAACATCCATCAACATTTGGAAAAAAAATATCTTTATTTATAAACCTAAATATCTCCTCTCAAAGGTTGAAATCAAGATGGTCATATTCATCTATTGGAAACTCTCCAAATACCCATATAAATGTTTGACAAACTTAAATTCTTTTGCCACACTCATTATGTGAATTGTTGCCTAAGTATACCCTTATTTAATTTCCTCTCTACGTGTCACATCCTTCATCTAATTCTACATTTACCCTCTTTTCCTTAACCCCCTAAAGATGTCACCTATATGGGTGGCATTTATAGACCAAGTCAATTGATCCTCCAATAACAATCACTTATTTGATGTCATTCTTTCCACTGTATATTACAATAATGTGCATTTGAAAAATTTGGTGGTGACCAAACAATAATAACCCAAAAAAATTACTTGATTTGATTGTGATGTATCTTTTGCACTTCACTAATTTTACATAAATATGTGAAAACATAGCATTTTGAATTCCATACTTATATAAATTTCACCTACTAATTTATCACACTCTTTTCACCTATTTTGAATGGCATTTGGAATACCATGTGTTGTACCCAACATGGAATAATTATGAATCCACACTCTTGATACATACTTCAAGGAGATATGTCAAATGAGAGTCGACTCTTACTTCCACTTCCATTCCACCTCACTCTCTTTTAAAATCATTCTCTGGCCTAATGCTTAGATGTGGCTTAGATCCCTTTGAAAGGCCATTTTATCTTGTGATTCATCACAATATGATGGTCTAGATACATTCTTTATGTTGTTAATCAGACTTATGAGGGTTTTTGGGGTAGAATAATCAACTATTTCTCTATCTTGAGTTCTTTTGTGGTGTTGTATTTTGGTTTCCTTTTCTTGAAGGACTAGTGTGTGAGGGTTTAAAAATGCATTGTGTTTGATATTTTCATCTTGATTTTGAGCATGGAAGTTTATAGTGGTCACATTTGTGTTAGGTGGACTTTCTAATATGCTATAATTAGGGTTTAGATTTGGGTTCACTAAACCTATGAACATTGATTACCTTTTGAATCTAATTGGTGGTTTTGGTATTTTTGGTGCATTAAGAGTAGATCTAGTTGTGTGTTCTTCACTATTTTTAGTGTTTGGATTTGGGTTTGCACTTTTTATTTCAAATGAGGCTTTCAGGCTAAAAATTGTCTAGGTAAGGGTGGATCCCTCTTTGTACTCCCTCTTCTAGGAGTGCTTTATATGGTTGGGATGGTGAAAGAGGGTTCAATTATGGTCTTTACAGATATTTTTGGTCTATTATATGAAATATATTGGGAGTGGAGGTTCTCTATTTCATTTTAGAGGGCAAGGTTATTATAAGTTTTGATCATTTTAGTTGAAACCCCAATTTTTTAGGGTTGATTGTTTTGAAGATTTTCCTTTTCAAGGAATGCTTGATGTTTCAAAAAAAAAATTGTGAAGAGATCATGTTGACTTGTTGTTTCAATTTTTAATTCACTTCTTAGCTCAGATATGGGATCATAAAAATTATGAACTAAACATCAAAATTTTGACTATTTATTATAAATATCAAAATTTTAATGTTTAAAAAAATTTAAAACATAAAAAATTAGGTCTTTAAAAAATGTGACTTTTTTAAAATTAAGAAACATCAAAAAATACATTAAACTTTAGATAAATAAGAATACATAAAAACATTATACATTATACAATGTTACTTATTATTTTAAAGAGTCAAATATAAAATACAACAAACAAATATAACACATTTATTAAAATTTATGTTATAAACAAAACTTCATTAGAAATATAAAAATTACTAATTTTCCAATGTTGTCTCTATTTTGAAAAAGCTCAGCACACATTCATTGTAAGGCATTCTCAACACACAAACTTTGAACTAGTTTGTATTTTCTTTATTTATACATTGAATATTTATTTATTTATATATTAGGCAGACTCTTGTTTTTAATGAACCATTTGAGGGGATGTATGAAGAAGTTGATTTAGTCAACCTTTAGTTTCGAGAGTTTCCAATTGAATTTGATTTATAAATTTTTTTTGTTTCAATTGTAATAAAAGAATATATTCTTGTTTAACTCTTAAATAAATTATAATATAAATTAATATATATATATTTAATTATATTATATTTAAAATGATAATTAATTAGTATAAATGATGGTAAAGTGTATTATCATGTTATTGTATATGATATAAATATAAGAAGATATAAAAAAGAAGTGAGATTTGGTTCAAATTTTAGATAATTTTTTTTTAAATAGATATTTTTCAATCCTTAACATTAAATTAGAGAAGGTCAATTATTTATGTACATAATATTAATAAATAATAAAAATACTCTTAAAATATCAAAATATGAATAATATTCATTTTTGTACAGTGCTTATAGTTTTTAAAAAATTAAAATTTAGAAAAAAAATTGTTTATCTTTAAGAGCCCCTAAAAATCAAATTAATTATGTATCTTGTAAACTAATAAGAGTTAGACCTTGAAATTTTTTCATATTATCTGATATTGCATTATAGATATTTTTTAAATAAAAGCTCATAAAATTGTAAATTTATTTTTTTGAAACTTTCAAAGCATAAAATAGAGATTTTAAAATATCATATTGTAGCATTCAGTATAAATGATGCATTTGTTTCATTATTATGAGTAATGTCATCACATTGAACCATTGTATTTACTTTCTAATATAGATGCAACAATGATATATGTGCCATCATCCATAAAAATTATCAGGGAGAAATAAGGTTTAGATAATTTCATTAAATATTCCCTTCATTTACCCTTTACCACTATCATTTGACATAAATATTGATAGTAATAAATCTAAGTATATAAGGAAGTTTTGCCAATGTAAAATGAATTCCTTCTAATCAAAAGCCATTGATAGGATGAATCCCTTACATGTACTTTATAAGTACCACATACCACTATACTTTCATATGCATTAATGTCTCTTTCATGTATTGTTGGGTATATATAAATGATGAATTTATTTCACACTGATGAGTATATAGGAATGACATGCCTATCAAAAATTTGATATATAATACTAATGGTATATATAAAGGGAATTTTTTTGGAGTAACAAGGAACCAAGTCATCTCTAACATAAAACCTATTCAAAATGGCTAAAAATGGTCCAAGATTTGTTATGTCAAATACACAACTTCTTTATGGTGATAACTATATAGAATAGAAAACCAAGGTCAAAACCCATATGGTATTTGGATATCAATGACCAATTGTTGACGGCACATTCACTTGACATGCCTCAGACACTGACCAACAATAGAAGTTTAACAAATCAAACTAGAATGTAAAGTTTATCATTATGTTCAGGGTATCGAATGAGGTTTAAAATCATATAAAAAATGCTATTATAGCTAGATATTCCTAATAAAAACTTAGTATCGTCTATAAATCCAAAAATATGAATATCATCTTGAATTTATAAAGTTAGCTTCAATATCTCAAGTTGAAGACAAGATAAAAAAATTAAAAGATTTATTTTTCATGTTGCAACACTACAGGCCTCACATCAATCATTGGGAAAGCTAGTTTTTAATTCCTCCATGTTACTCATTATTGTGAGAACACTACCACCAACTTACAAGATCTTTGTGATGTCTCTCAATATCTCAGAGATAAAACTAATTTTTAAAAAGATAATTAATATGTTATAGTAGGAAGAATTAATTCACACAATAGAGTAATATGAATAAGAACATGAACTTGCATCACATCATAAGGGGAAAGGCCCATGAAGCCTTTAAAACACTCCCCTATGTAGAACAATTAATAGAGTCAACATGGGAACAAACTACATTCTTGTAAGGTCTGCCAAATTTATAGAAAACATGCCATGGACTAAAATGTTTTTGGTAGAGATTATTTAATTAGGGATCCTCTAGAAACAATAATCCTACCCCAAAAAATATACATAATGATAAAATAATAATAAACCATAGTCCACATGTACTTGAAAACATAAGTCTTATTCATAACAGTAGCATGGGAACATTGTTCAAGATAATGATTCTTCAGATGAGGATTATATCTATGTTACATAGATAAATGAGGACATATCTCCTACAAATTTAATATGGTACATGGATTATGGTGCCAAAATATACATGATAAGACTTAAATATTAGTTCATGACTTTGAAATCTTCATCTTATCGACGTAATGTATCTCTTGGAGATGATACCTCCTATAGTGCCCAAGGTATGTAAGTATTTCCTTACTACTTGGTCATTATGGATGTACACTCAATGAAGTCTTTCAAGATCATTCACAAGAGATTCCATATGATGGACTGTAATCCTATTGCAAAAATTATGGAGAATAGACTTAAATTATCTCATTTATATCCATTGCCACCAATAAATTCCACCACACTTTATTTATAGTTCATTGGGAATATCATATACTTGTCATACACTAGGCCAAATATTAGTTATGTTGTTAGATATATTTCACAGTTTATGTAGGATCTAAAAATGAGTCATTTTAAAGTATCGAATTGGACATTGAGATACATTTTAAGTATTATGGAGTATGGCCTAGAATATAAGAAGAATGATTAGTTCTTCTTGATAGGTTACATGGATGCAAATCATGCAATTTCAATTGATGACAAAAAATACACATCTAATTTTTTTTAATATGATATATTATCCTATCTCATGGGGTAGCAAGAAGAAAAATGTGGAATATCATGTAATGAGAGGAGTTACCTGTGAAGCGATATGGCTACATCACATACTTTTAGGATTGGGATACTAAAAATATAGTCTATGATTTTGTACTGTGACAATCACTATGTTCTTAAATTTTAAAAAATATAGTGTGTCATGAGCACATGAAGCACATCAAAGTTTAATTCCATTTCATATTCAATCATGTTAAACAACATAATATGTAGCTCCAGTATTTCCCTGTTCAAGATTAGTGTGCATATGTCTTCACCAAGTCACTTATACATGATAAGTTTGAGGCATTTGAAGATTCCCTCTTTTTGTTTTGAATAGATGATAAATTAATGGGGGCTAATGGGTGGGCTGAGTAGAATATTAGAGTAAAATAATTTAGGTAATTTATAAGATAATTTACCCTAACTAGATAAAAATGTGAGTAATTAACTCACATATAATCTTCCTAATATGTATTGGGATGAATATAATCCCATATATTATATTATTTTTGTGAGTTATTTGTCATGTAATAACTCACTATTAGTTTATTCAATGTTTGTTTGTAGAGATACTTTGATATCCTATTATGTAAGAGCCATTTTTAGCCTTTATAGTGTATCTAAGCTATGACTTGATAATTGAATACAAAAAAATTGGCATTATGATTTAATTTTACCCTAACACTAGGCCATAGGAGAAATAATTAGTAAGGATGTTTGAGTGTAAGAATCATCTGGTTTACCTCCCCATCCCCATAACCATGACCACTAGGAAGATTAGTAGTGTCAGGTGAAGTCTCTCGATAATCAATCCTCTTTTCTTTTTCTCTTCCTAAATGTTATCTAGTTTAGAGGGAAAATGGAAAGGTCCCAGTGAAGAAACTTACCTTGTGGAATATCCCCCCATCCACAATGGTTTGTATGATTAAAACCAAGACCACCACCACTACATGAGTTATAATTTGGTGATTAAAATTTATAATGATGGGAAGAACTATGGTGCTTGTTATAGGAATGAGAATTTCCTTAATAAGTAAAGCCATGGATTAGAGGTTGTGACAAGTGGCAAGGTGAGTCCTAAGAGACTTGACTAATAACACATGGGGTACTTCTATAGTGATCCAGAAGAGTCTATTGGTGCTCTAGATCTATCCCAACCTTTTTCACTTAAATATGGATATGTAACATAACATTAGAGATAACTTAATGTCTATAAATAACATGAAAATATTATTACATCATAATATGGAATAAAATTGCACTATTTATTTTATTTCCATAAATGAAATAGAATCTTAGAATAAGAAATATGTAAAAATATTTTAGAATTTTGTAGGAAACATGGTCAAGTCCCCTAACAACACCATTTTGTAGGAAAAAAATTCTAAGAAGAATGGTTGAAAAAATGTATGTATCCATAACCACATAGATTGATCATTCTTGTAGAAAAAATATATTATTTAAATTTCTTATATGTCAAAAATCTACATATTTAGGATAAGCCACACCTAGATGAACTAAACAATTCCCAATTGGAATGCAGGAGCATCACTTCTACGCTAGTTTCCCTTTTAATTTTGGTTTTATTATTAAAATTTTAGCTTTATGATGGTATAGGAGGTTGATGCTTAGAACATCCTTATTTTTCAATTCTAGGAGTTAGTTTTAGTGCTATCTTATCAAACTTTCAAATTTACACTTTCCTCCCAAAACTTAGTTTTTGAAAATTTGAATTATCTGGATTAGAATTAGTATTGTAGAGGTATGTGAAATAACTTGTCAAGGTATAATAATGTTTTAATTTAATCTAAGAGACTCCATGAATCCTTAACATGGGTCCGAACTCATGATAGTACAAAATATCAACTTTGTACAAGTTCTTATTTCTTAACTAGCTCTTTAGTGACTATTAGAAGGTCCCAAAGGGTGGTAAGAGAAGTTACAATACATAAAAAAGGTTCATTTTTCATGTATAATCACTTATTGGAGTTTTTATGGCTATATTTTCAATAAATATCAAAAAAAGTTCCTAGTGTTGAAGAAGAGTTTGCAGATAGACCTTTTTTTCTATGTATGATCATTGGTAGTTGATTATGTGTAATTGATCAATGAAAGGAAGAAACAATAAAAAAAAGTTTATAATACTTATTATGACATCAATAATTTTTTTATTTGTTTATTTAAGTTTCCTTGTGTTTTGTATTTTATTATGTTCATACTATTTTGTATAAAAGGTAACATAGTCCTGTAGAAACCAAGTAAACCTGCACAATCAAGCACATAATCCAATAAAAATGATTAGTAGACGTGTTGGGGAGAGTGTATGATGATTGGATAGGGTGGGTATGGATATCACAGAGGTAAATCATCATTAAAATTATTTAAAAAGTCCTCTTAGAATTCAAAATGCTTCAATAACCCCTCTCTGGTCTGTATAAGAAAAACCTTTGAGACAAAAAAGCTATTTTTAGGAGTTATATCTAGCCAAATAATTCAAAACTTTGTGATTGACAAGTATTTAAGGTGTTCTACATGATTTAAGTGGTTTTAACCCTATACGAATGGTTGGTGTATAGATATAGTGGACTATGTGCAATTAGGCCTTAGAGAGACCTAATTTAAAGAAGAGAAGGGATAGAAAAGTGGTTTTGAGCCAAGAAAACTTGTGTAGAGACAAAAATGGATAGATCATCCATACAATTAGGAAAAACCAAAAAAGAGGCTATAAGGAAGCCCTTAAGGTGGATACAAGTGAGTACACTTTGTAGAGCTAAGATATTTTTGGAAAGTTGCTTTATAAAATTTTGGTATTAGAGCCAAAATAAGACACCTGGAAGTAAGTGGATAAGGAGAGATTCCATTAGAGGAAGAGAATATATAATTTATTTGAAAAATTACCTGAGAAAAGAGAATATGCCACCAAGGATAAATACAATAGGTGAGATAACAACAACCATACAAATGAGAGATGTCGTATTGTAAGATTAGAGGAACCTTAGAGTCAATTTTGATGCCAAAATCATAGTAGTTGAGATTAATAAGAGAAGGGGAGTAGTCAAAGGTGATTTGAGTTATCAAGAGGAAGAAAAACCATAGGCACCATAATTAGAAGAGGAAGGGGAGAGAGAGACTAAAGAGTAGAAGTTTGAGAGATTGTTGAAGGTAGTGAAAGGGTAGGGGTCTAACCCAAATTAGATCTTCCAATATATTCAGGTAGCCTTAGTGGAGAATAAATCCTTGATTGGATAGGAGAGTTAGATAAGTACTTTGATTTTAAGGATGCACCAAAAGAGCAACAAATGAATTTTTCTAGGACCATGCTAAAGGGTCATGCATTCCTATGGTGGGATTTCATTCAGGATGAGAAAAGGAAGAAAGGAAAGGCAAATATTAGGTCTTTGGATAGAATGTTTGTAAAATTGAAGAGCAAATTCTTGCCTAGTGACTATGTCACCAACTTGTATAAAAAACTTCAAAAATTGAAACAAAAAGAGATGGGGGTAAGAAAGTATACTGAAGAGTTACACAAACTGAGCATTATATCAGGTCATATGTAATATGACAATGATAAGGTGGCTATGTATCTCAATGGTTTGAGATATAATTCATAGGATGAGTTGAGTCTTGCTAGTCCTAAGACTCTAAAAGAGTGATACTAGTTAGCATTGCAAGCTAAATAAAAACTCAATAGGAAATAAAAATAATATAAAATAGCTAGAGGAAAAAAATTTAGAGGTAAGGGTTAGCAAGGAGGTAGAGTATATTCACAAATAAGCCAAGGAGAGTCTAGTACCTCAAATGAGTAACCATCTAGTTCAAGAGGAGGATTTACAGGTAGAAGTACTTATTTTAGGGGTGGATATTCATCAAAGGGTATAGGATTAAGTGGATTTGTAGGAAGGTCATTCAAATGCAACAAGTTATTTGGACATAGATCATGGGGGTGCCCAGAGGATTAGCCATTATGAAGTCCAAGAATCAAAGGAAGAAAATAGATCACACAAGGAGTTAAGGAGGAGAGTGTTTTTTCTCAATCACTTGTGGAGGAACCTAAGTAGGATAATAATTTATAATGAGGAGAGTGATGATCAAGACAACCGAGGAGAAGGAACCACCACAAAGGAAAACTCTTTTCAGGACTTCTTGCAAATGTAAAGTTAAATGTTGTAAAATGGTCATAGATTTAGGAAATATGGATAATCTAGTTTCTATTGAAATGGTTAGTAAACTTCAATTGAATAATTTTCCTCACCCCACACTCTAAAATGTCTCATGGTTGAACAAAGGTTAGCAATTTTTGGTAAGTGAGCAAAGTTGGGTGGAATTTCAAGTTGGAAGTTACAAGGACAAGGTCCTTTCTGATGTGATTCCCATGGATAGTTGTCATGTGCTTCTTCATAAGCCTTGTAAATATTATATTAAAACTAGTCATTATGGTAGGATGAATGTGTACACCTCAGTAAAATATGGAGTTAGTCATACCTTGCTGCCTATGAAGGATGGATGCAGAGGTATCTTGCTAAGGATGACTCATTTTAATGTTTGTTTAAGCAATTTTGGATTGATCACGTGTTTTATGATCAATATGCATGTTTAGAGTGTTTGAAAATGTGTTAGGATTCATGTTACACACTTTATAATTTTATACATGTGTTTCATATTTCTATAGAAGGTTAGAATTTTAAATTGGCACTTTCCCACCAATTTTCACAATTCAAAATTTTGAATTTGTCAAGAATAGTTTAGGAGTTTTGTGAACATTGAAGGAGTCATCAAGGTGTCAAATTATTAGGTAAAATTAATAAATATACTATGTGTCTATACTATGGGCCATAGGTCACAAATTCATGGAAAATTAATCTTGATATTTGTGTCAATATGTAAATTTGCTTGCAAGTGACTATTGAAAGGTCTCAAGGTAGTTAGAGTAGTTGAAATTGATATTAAAACTTGTAATTTTTGCTTGGAAATAGTTTTTTATGGATTAATTAAAATTTAAGAGTACAAATATTCAATAAATCAATGAATGGAGTTTCTCATTTTTGTAAAAATTGTCCATAGTCCCTATTTTCTTGCATATGTGCATTATAGGATGACTATATGTGAATGTTCCAAGAAGAAAAAATCAATAAATATATGATTATAAGGATCATATTATCTTTGGTTAGTTTTATAAGTGTTACATAATCACTCTCAATATTTTTTTAATATAATTAAATGTCTATGTGGAATTGCTACTTGCACACCCTGTTTCCTATTGAAAATAAAGTCTGAATGTGCACCTACAATAAGGAAGATAACATGAAAAGTTTTGGAAATGATTGGAAGGTTTATTTTAAATGATATTAAATTATTTTATGTAGTTAATATTCATTTGATAAATCATTTCAATACATATGGTGTTAAAATCATGTATCAAATTGTGACTACACACACAGTTTAACAAGAAACATAATGAATAGTTGAAGTGAATGAATAGTTGAACAGTAGCATGTATGTGGGAGTATATTAATAATAATAGGTGTTTGAGGATATAAATGATCCTATTAAATATTCACATATGTTTTAAACCCATTTTACTTCATCAAACCATAAAATGATTGCTCTTAGTCCCCTGCAGACACAACCAACCCTGAACTAGAGTTTTTGGAAAAAAATGAAATTTTTAGACATTCTAACTAGTGAAATTTCTTAAAATATTTTAATTTAATAGATGTGAATGCATGTTAATATATTTTTTTAAAAAATATTTGATTCCATATGGATACATACCATTTTACAGGACTATGTATATCAAGGTGTGAAGAAGGCCTACTTGGGCCTAAACAGAGACCTAAAAGGAGATAGAAGAATGAGTTTCAAGAAGACTCAAGACCTAAAAATTCATGAAGATGAAGAAATATATAAATGGTATTATAAAATTGTAATATTTTCTCAAAATTCATCTGTACTTATCCATACAAGGATAAAAATCCTACAAAAAGTCTACTAAGACTGTATGTCTAAAGGGAAGAAGTTATGTAGATGGTGAAAGAGGTATAAAGAGATAAAGTGGGTTACGTGAGGATTAAAATAGTATTATAATAAGTGTGAGAAATATTATATATACCATTAAACCATCAATAAATTCATGAATCATAAATGAGCATATGAAGCTCAAGAACCTTTGTCAAAGAATTATGTTGAAATAAGGCAAATGTGAGAGTTGTTTTTGAGAGTATCCTATGCATCATTTGGTATCAGAGCTTAGGATATCTTGGAAAGTTATTAAGGACACATGGAAGGAAAATTATAAGGGGAAACAATATCCCAAATAAGGTTTCAATTATTTGATGCATTAATTGTGAAAGTCAAAAACTTACAAGCAAGGTTGCCAGCTATGGAGTTGGCTTAGAGGAGAGAGATGAATAGGGGTGATGTAAGTGAGGGAGAGGATGAGATTCCTCATTAATAAGTATCATAGGAAGGAGATTAAGGTATAGTGGAATATAGGTTCATTATATCATTCCCTGGAGTGAATTCAAAACCCAAAATGGAGGTGCCCATTTATGAGGGTAGTCTTAATGTGGAAGAGTTAGTTGATTGGATCACAACCATGGATAAGTACTTAGATTATGAAGAGGTGAATGAGAAAAGGGTGAAATTTTTAGTAAAATTTTTTAAATCTAATTCATCCTTGTGGTGGGATGACATACATGAAGAAATAAGAAGGGTAAAAGAGAAGATAAGGTCATGGGATAGAATGGTGGCCAAGATGAAAGGCAAGTTCATTCCTAAAGACTATCAAACCCACTTGTTTAGGGGGCTGTAAAATTTGAGGAAGAAATACATGATGATGAAAGAGTACATAGAGGAATTATTCAAGATAAACATTCAAGTAGGACACATAGAGGAGGATGTAGAGAAGGTTTTCAGGTTCATCAATGGCTTGAAGTTTGTCATTCAAGATGAGATAATTATTTTGTTACCTAAAATAGTTGAGGAGGATTATCAAGATTCATTAAGGGTAGAAGATAAGTTTTTTAGGAAGAAAATTCAACTAAATAGAGGTAGAGGTTATACAAGCTACAGAGGTAGAGGCCAATAAGAAGGAAAAAAATAGCCAGGTAATAAAAGTCAATCGCAAAGTCAAAGCAAAGAAGTGGGCAGTAGTTCATAGAGTTCAAGTCCATCAAGTAGAGGTAGTTATGGATACAGAGGTGGAAGGTCATATGGTAGAGGAAGAGGCAATAGTTTATTTTTAGGTAAGTTATTAAGTGCAACAAATTTTTAGGTTATAAGTCATATAAGCATCCTAAGGACATTTAAAAAGGTAGCTCTTAGAGTGAGAGTAGAAACCAAGTGGTTCATCAATAACACGAGAGTGTAGATTCATTGCAAAACTATGTGAAAGAACTTAAAATAAAGGAGATATTACCAATGAGGAGAGTTATCTTGAAGACTGATCATGAGGAAAGAGAACCACCATAGAGAAATATGTTATTCAAGACCATGTGTAAGAGTAAAGGTAAATGTTGCAAAGTCATAGTTGATAATGGTAGTATGGATAATCTAGTGTCTTCCTTGATGGTGTCTAAACTAGGATTAGAAAGTAACAAGCATCCAAGTCTATACAAAATCTCTTGGATTCAAAATAGTCATCAAGTCCTAGTGAATGAATAATGCTATGTAGATTTTCAGATAGGTGGGTATAAGGACATAATCTTGTGTGAAGTAATTCCTATTGATGTATGCCACATCATCCTTGGTAGATCCTGGCAATATGATAGGAGATCTATGTATGATGGGAGAGCCAAAATTTACACCATTGAGAAGGATGGTAGCAAGCACACACTAAACCCATTGAAAGGTAATCAAGCATGAAAGGAGACACCAAGTAATGTGATGATGGTTGGACATAAGGAAAAATTGCCAAAATAAGTTAGTTTTAGTAAAGAGGAAAAGATTATGATAGTTAAAATCAAGATTCAAAGTGAAAACCATGTAGTACAAGTTGCCAAAGTAATGGAAGAAGAAGATGTAGCAGTCAAGAATTATTCTAAGGAGTTGGTTGCAAGTAACAAAGAGTTTTTACATTTAGACAAGTAGGAAGAGTTATTCTTAGATGAACATTTTGAAGGTTTGTTTGCATACTTATCCCATCACTTATCCTTCATATATAACATGGAATATTTAGACAAATTTGTTGAAAAGGTTGGCATGCTAAGAGAGGTAGATTTGAGTAGTGAAATGACTGACCAGGTGGATAGTAAACAACATCAAAATAGTAAGAATTAAGTTGAATAGGATGATAGTAGTGGAGGAAAGATGATGTAACCATTAGCAGTAATCCAATAGGAAGCAGATCCAAGCATAGGAAGGACAACCATGAGAATGAAATAGTGTGGCTTACAAGAAGATAAGGAGTTTTTTATGATTAACTTGTGTGTTTCACGTGTAGGTTTTTTATAGGATAAAACCAAGAAGTTGAATATGGTTACGTTGGAGATAAATGTTCATGAATATAAGCTCAAAGGAGAAAGTAACATGTTCTTGGTCCAAGCACAAGGAGGTCTATGTTTCACTTGTAGGCCTTGGGACCTAGGAGGATGTAATATTTAAAAATTAGAGTGAAAATGAGAAAGAAATGTTGAGGATGAGGTTAAAAAAAGTTGTCAAAAATTTTAGAGAAATTTATTTTTTCACCTCAGTAGTATGATGCAGGAACATCCTACTAAGGATGACTCATTTTGATGTTTATTTAAGAAATTTTGGATTGATCAGGTGTTTTGTGATCGATAGGCATGTTTAGAGTGTTTGAAAATATTTTATGAGTTATTTTACACACTTTGGAATGTTTTCCATGTGTTTATGAGTGCTAGAGTAAGTTAGAATTTCAAATTAGCACTTTCCCACCAATTCTCACAATTCAAAATTTTGAATTTGTCAAGTATGGTTTAGGACTTTTGTGAAGATTTCAAGAGTCATCATGGTGTCAAATTATTAGGTAAAATTAATAAATAAGCCATGGGTATATGTCATGGGCCATAGGTCACAAATGTATATAAAATCAATCTTGATATTTGTGTCAATATGTAAATTTGCTTGTAAGTGATCATTGAAAGGTCTCAAGGTAGTTAGAGTAGTTGAAATTGATATAAAAACTTGTAAGTTTTTCATGGAGTTAGTAATGTATGGTTTAATTATAATGTAATAGGACCAATATTAAAAAAATCAATGAATGGGGTTCCTTATTTTTGAAAAATTCATCCACAGACCCTATTTTCCTACATATGTGCATTGTAGGATGATTGTATGTGAATGTTCCAAGAAGGAAAACTCAATAAAGATATGATCATAAGGATTATATTTTATTTAGTGATTTTTTTAATGTGTTTCCCTTAATTTTATCAAGATTTTTTTAATGCAATTTAATTTCAATGTGGAATTATAACTTGCATATCCTATTTCCTGTTGAAAACAAAGTCTGAATGTGCACCTACAGTAAGGAAGATAACATGGAAAATTGTGGAAATGATTCTAATTATTGGAAGGTTTGGTTTCAATGATTTTAAATTATTTTATATGGTTACTATTCATTTTACAAATCATTTCAATGCATATGGTGTTTAAATCCTATATCAAACTATGACTGCACACATAGTTGAACAAGAAACACAATTGAATAGTTGAACAATAGCATGTATGGGTGAGTCTATTGGATGGAATAGGTGTTTGAGGATATGATAGAGCATATTAATCATTCATAGTTTTATTAAACCCATTTTACTTCATAAAACCACAAAATGATTGTTCTTGGGCCCTTGTAGACACAACTAACCCTGAACTAGGGTTTCAAGAAATAAATGCAATTTTTAGATGTTCTAACATGTGAAATTTATTAATATAATATAATATGATAGATTTTCATGTATTTTAATATATTTTAAAGTTTTTGGGTTGATTTTATATGGATATGTACCATTTTAGAGGACTATGTATATCAAGGTGTGAAGAAGGCATAATTAGGCCTAAACAGAGACTTAAAAGGAGATAGAAGAGTGACTTTCAAGATTCAAGACTTAAAACTTCATAGAGATGAATAAATAGATAGAGGTTATTATAAAATGGTATTAGTTTCTCAAAATTAATCTATACTTGTCTATACAAGGTAAAAAATCCTAAAAAGGCTACGAAGATTGTTTGTCTAAAGGGAAGAAGTTATGTAAATGGTGAAAGAGGTATAGAGAGATAAAGTGAGTTAGGTGAGGAGTAAAATAGGATTATAATAAGTGTGATAAAGATTATATATAAAATTAAAGCATCATTGAATGCATGAATCATAAATTATCATATGAACCTCAAGAACCTTTGTCAAAGAATTATGTTGAAACAAGGCAAAAGTGAGAGTATCCTCTGCATCAAGGATGAAGACAATGACCAAAATGTTGGGTCAAATGTGATGTTAATAAGTGGTAAAGAGTTTATGAGTGTGAGTAATGAAGAGGAATTAGTATTTTCATTGGTGGTCAAGCCTAGGACTATTATGACAACCACCAAGATAAATGAATTGCCTCAAGAAATTCAAGACATGTTTAAGGAGTTTGCAAAAATTGTGGTTGATTAGCTTCCAAGTACATTTACACCTATGAGGAACATCATTCATCATATATAATTTTTTCATGGATCAATCTTACCTAACAAGGCATCCTAAAAGATGACACCTAAATAAAATTTAGAGATCAAGAGACAAGTGCAAGAGCTTCTAAACAAAGGACTGATCAAAGAAAGTCTTAGTTCTTGTGCAATGCCTACAATGTTGGTGCTTAATAAGGAGGGTGACTAGATAATGTATACTAAATTTAGGGATATCAATAATATCACCATTAGATATAGGTTTCCACTATCTAGTATGAAAGATTTGATGGATTGCTTGAGTGGAGCAAGCTATTTTTCAAAAATTGATCTCAAGAGTGGGTACTATCAAACTATGATTAGACAAGCGATGAGTGGAAAAACTCTTTCAAAAAAAATGAAGGATTTTATGAATGGTTGGTTATTCCATTTGATTTGACAAATGTACCAACAACTTTCATGACTCTGATAAATGAATTCCTCAAATATTTTATAGGCAAGTTTGTAGTGGTATACTTAGATGCCATACTTATAGACAACCATAACAAGGGGGAACATCTCAACCATTTACATCTAGTCATGAGAAGGAGGCAAGAAGTGTGAGTTTATGAAGTTATAACTACTATACCTTGGATTTGTCATCTCTTAAGGCATGCTAAAGATGGATAAGAATAAGGTTAAGGCAATCATGCAGTGGGAAATACATAAGACAATTGGATAGGTAAGAATATTTCATAAACTTTCAAGTTTATATAGGAAGTTTTTTAGAAATTTTAGTGATCCCATCATAGACACCATTAAGGGTGATAAGAAAAGGTTTGTTTGGAGTGAGAAATCTGAGAGAAGTTTCCAATATTTGAAGCAAAAGATAATAGAACAACCTATACTAGCATTACCGGACTTCAACAAAGTGTTTTAGATAGAATGTGGTGCAAGTGGAGTGGAAATAGGGGATGTACTAATCCAAGAGGGTAGACCTATAGCCTATTTTAGTGTAAATTTGAATGATGGCAAGAAGAAGTACTCATCTCATGACTTGGAATTATATGAAATAGTGCAAGTGTTGAAGAAATGGAGGCATTATCTAAAGACAAAATATTTTATTGTCTATATAGATAATCATGTACTTTATTTCATCACTAATCAGTCCAAATTGAACAAAAGACACATGAAGTGGGTAGCGTACATGCAAAATTTTACCTTTATCATCAAGCGTAAGGACAAAGTAACAAGGTAGTAGATGTATTAAGTAGGAGAGTCTTTTTGGCATATTAGATACAACTTGAGAGTGTTGGTATTGAGTCACTCAAGGAAATGTATGAAAAAGATGAAGATTTCAAAGAATCCATGGTTGGACTATGTCATGGTTGGACATAGCTAAAATAGAGGAATTAGAATGCATTCTAGACAAGCAAGTGATTAAATAGACTAGAGACAAAGAATATTTGATGTATCTGGTCAAATGTAAACACCAACCAATAGAATATGTTACATGGATGACTTAAAATGACATCAAAAAATTTAGGATTACTTTGAAAACACTCATGGACAATAGTCCCTAAGTTATTTTCTCTTTCCCCTGGAAGTATGATGCAGGAGCATCACTTCTAGGCTAATTTCCCTTTCAGTTTTAGTTTTATTATTCAAATTTTTTCTTGATTATGGTCTAAGAGATCTTAATATGCTTATACCATCCTTATTTTTCAATTATAAGAGTTAGTTTTGGTGATAGCTTGTCAAACTTTCAAGTTTACACATTCTTACCAAAACTTAGTTTTTGAAAATTTGAATTGTTTGGCTTTGAATTAGTATTGTAGAGGTATGTGAAATAAATTATCAAGGTATAATATTTTTTTAATTTCCTCTTTAAAAATCCATGAATCTTTATCATGGGTCCAAACTCATGATGGTACAAAATATCAACTTTGTATGATTTCTTACTTCTTAACTAGCTCTTTCGTGATTGTTAGGTCTTGTTAGCCATTTTTTGGACTATGTACAGATATTTCAAAGAATGAGAAATGTTATTTATTTATAAAAGGACCCAATGATAAAAAAATTAAGATCATTTCTCTTTCAAACCTTTTGAAACACTTTAAGTCCACTTAAAGTGTAATTTGTCATCTTCTAAGGACATGTCTAGAAGTTGTAGAGCTCCCATGAGGTGTTAAGAGTGCTTAGAATACATATAAGAGTACATGGAGTTCATCTAGTTATTCATTGACTCCATCTTGAAATTTTAGTTTAGTGGCATAAAGTCCAAGTAGGCATTTTTCAGATGTTATATCTCACATGTGCAATAGTTGCATGAGAAAATGATCACATGGGTTCGCTTGTTTTGGTCTAAATTTTTTACATGCCAAGTTTCAGATCATCCATTGAAGAATGAAGTAAGGCAAACACATGAAAATTTTGGTTCCTAGGAATTTTTGATAGGTTTTCCATACTTAGCCAAATAATCTAGGACATCGTTAAGACATCATATGAACCATATATAGACCAATCAAGTTAAACATTTTATATCTTCACTCAAAAGAATTTTGAGACTAATGGGTCAATTGGGTTTATTTCTTTTGACATCATAAACATCTATAAAAAATTTAGCCCTTCCATGATTCTTATGTTTCAAGATATAAATTGTCAAAGTTGATCAAATAATGAATGACAGTCATGTGAGAGTCAAAATAAAGACATTATAGAAATCCATATGAGCTTAAATTTGATGGTCTATAAAATTTCAAATACATCTACGTGGAAATAAAATGATGCTATCATGAATGTCAATTTCAATCAAGGTAAGTAACCATTCAGGTTCAAAATGTCCTTAAAAGATTTGAAGTCGGTCAAGATCTAATGGTCTTTGAGAGCCCTCATAATGACACATAAGATCTAATGATCCACATTGAGTCAAGCAATTCAAAAGATCCCCAGGTTAAATCCTTTAAAGATCTACAAGTTGGACATGATCTAATGGTGTGAGATAATCAAGCCAAGATCCAATAGAGTAAAATCACTAACAAAAGAATGGGTTCAAGCTAAATCTAGGGCTCACACTCAATTGTACCAATGATATGACAGAGTACAAGAAATGATAATAAATTAGGACCAGGGAGATCTATGGTGTGTGTGAACTCATACATATTGATTAAATGGTAGGTTTGAGTCAAACTAGCTAACAAATCTAAAGAGATAATGAGTCAAGGATAAGTGGCACAAACACATTTAGTTGGTACAAGATCAATGACTCATGGGCATCCGTACACAAGAAAATCAATGGAGTGAATAGGGCCAAAGAAGTCAAGGGTCTAAGTTAGCATTCGATAACCAATGAGTAGGATCAAGCCTAGGGGACTTTTGATGAAGGTCAAGGAGATGATTTCTGACCCAGACAAGGTAATAATAAAGGAATTAAGCTAAAAATGGTGATTTGATTTGAACCATATATATATTTCAGGGATTGAGGGTTGCCATTAAATCCTTATAAAGATAAATAGGTCTTCTAGACCTAATATGGACAATATCAGTAGTTTATTGATGGAAAAAGGACTTGTGCATATATTGAGATCTTAGTTTTTACAAGGTTCAAATGGTAGAAAAGGTTTATTTAAACCATAATAGGTTTTGAATGAGACTATATGGCCTATAAGATTTCCATAAATAGAGCAATGAAAGGAAAACTAATAAAATGATTAGTTTTCAATATATAAAGTGTTCTGTACTCAATTAAAACCTTGATAAAAGTGTATATTAATCCATTCAAAACAAACCAAACATCTCTATTGGTTCCAAGGTATGAAGGGTTGATTAATAGATCAATTATAAGTACCATGGATTCTTGATATGATGACATGGTGGATAGATAAGGATCAATGAAGCATTAAATTATTTTGTAAAGCCTTTGAAATTGTGCCTTCTTAATAAGATCAATGAGCAACATCCTTGAATTAGTGCTAATCCATCATAAGTGATTGGTACTTTTATAATGCACAACTCTCTCTCTCTCTCTCTCTATCTATATATATATATATATATATATATATATATATATATATATATATATATATATATATATATATATATATATATATATATATATATATATATATATATATATATATATATATATATATATATATATAATAAATGTAGGCTTCTAAGCCTTGAAAACATCTCGATAATCCCTTGCTTGGGCAAAACTAGAATCTGCCTAGATTTGATCTTTATAAATTCTTGAGATAAATAAAGGACTCTTTTTTAGATTTCATGATTCTGGTATAGTCTTTTAATGTTAGATTGATTTTCATATGTGGTATAAATCTCTCCCTTATCAAATCTTGAATATAACCTAGTTACTAGATCATATTATTTTATAGGTCATGTCTAGTGTTAAATGTCATTTGATTAAAGCTAGTGAGTGGATACATTGACTGGTTAGTGCCTTGAATCAGGTTTATCCATCACTTCCCTTAGGTTTTGATCATTTTGTGAACATTTTTATGAAATATTAATGCATAGATAGCCATTTAGAGTTGTAGATCTGATCTCATTAGTGTTTGTTAGAAGTTTAGATAGAGTGGATGAACAATCATATTACTAGTGCATCACCTCCTTTACATGTTTTCTTTCTATTTTACCCTTATATCTCTCCCTTTTCCTATTTATTTTTAGTTTAGGTGATAAATCCAAAAGGAATCTGGCCTTCTCTAGAGGTTTGATCCATTATTAGGATACCCACAGCCTAGGATCAGTCTCGTGTTGGTATAAATTTGAGTAGAGGACCTGTACAATCCCCTTCTCAATTATGGTGCAAATCTAGAACCCCAATAGGTACCAAAGGGTGGTTATAGAAGTTATAGGACACAAAAAAAGGTTGTTTTATGGGATTTTGGAAGGATCTAGTTTCAATAAATATCAAAAAAGTTCCTAGTGTTGAAGAAAAGTTGTAGGTAGACCCTATTTTCTATGTAAGATCATTGATAGTTCACTATGTGTAATTGATCAATGAAAGGAAGACATAATAAAACAAGTTTCTAAAACTTATTATGACATTGGTAAGTTTGTTATTTATTTCTTGAAGGTTATTTGTGCTTTGTATTTCATTATTTTTAGACTATTTTGTATAAAAGGTAACACAGTCCTATAAAAACCAAGTAAACCTACACAGTCAAGCACAAAATCCAATAAAAATGTTTAGCAAAGGTGTTGGGGAGAGTGTTTGATGATAGGAGAGGGTGTGTATGAATATCATAAAGGTAAATAATCATTCATAGTGTAAATAAAGTCCTCTTAGAACTCAAAATCCTTCAATAACCCCTCTTGGGTCTGTACAGAATAGGAAAACCCTAAGTTAGGGTTTTGAGACAAAAAATCCATTTTTAGGAGTTGTATCTAGCCAAATAATTTAAAACTTTATGATTGATAAGTATGTAATGTTTTTTAATAGATTCAAGTGCTTTCAATCCTGTACAGATAGTTGGGTATGGATATAGTGGATTGTGTGCAATTAAGCCTTAGAGAGACCTAATTTGAAGAGGGCAAGGGCTAAAAAAGTGGTTTTGAGCCAAGAAAAATTGTGGAGAGACAAAAATGGATAGAGGGTACTTGAAATGGGCCTTATTTTCTGGTATTCAATCCTTGATCATTTGTATAATCAGGAAAACCCAAAAAAGGCTACAAGGAAGCCCTTAAAGTGGAGGCAAGTGAGTACACTTTGCAAAGTTATGACTTTTTGGAAAGTTTCTCTACATCACCTTTGTACAAGATACACCAAATTAAATTTCCTTGCTTAGGCATAATACTGACTACCTAAATTATAAAATACCTATGTTTCAACACTTATTCAGAGGAGTTAACTTTCTAATGAACATTCTAAACATCTACTTAAATATGTTGAGGAGAATGGAGTTGCTAGCCTAGTTGGGGTATCCAATAATGGAAAGGGGTGTCTACATGTCATTTAAAATCCATCAACCATCTAGAAGGTGATTGAACCCAAATTTTATGAAATTTTTCACTTCCATAATTTATTCATGGTCATTAGATTTTAGCTCAAACTTATCATGTAAAATAGTCCATGAAATCTAGTCCCTAGAGTTTTTAAGAAATATATTAGAGAAAATACAAATACTTTTAGCCTAAGGGACCAATTTAAAATTAACATCATAGTATTTCAAAACTAGATATCACCATAAAGAATGTGAATTTATGGAAAGTCTAGTTTTAAAATTATCTCAATCCCACAGTAGATGAGGATTTAATATTTTCCAAGATTTTCAAATAGTTTTAACAACAAAAGTGTCTATGATTTTCACATGAACCTACGGGATAAGAAGAGATTGAAAAATTAAGCCATTCTAGGACATTTTTCTAATAAGGAAGTTTGTGTGATACAATTCCTAAAAATGATTTTCTAATATTCCTTACCTTACAATGCATAGATGATCTACACAACACAAAGGGAAGAGCCTTATATTTTTATATCCAAAAGATTAAACCCTATTAATTCTTTGGTCATGTAACAAAACTCCTAGGCTTCCCTATGAAACTCTTTAGAAACTTAAAATTTGGCCCAAACAAAATCCATAAGAAGACATTCAAGTTTAGTTATAAGCAACCTTAGAAGACTCGTGAAAATAATAGTAGACATGGGTAGTGGCCAACACTTTAGACTAGATATAGAATTTTATTACTAGGGAGAGTGGTTCGGTAACCCAATACCCATTTTTTCCACTCTTTTACCACATTATTCCAAAGGTTTGAATGGGTAACTTGGAAAGGAAAAGGGGAAATTAAAGTTCTAAACTATTCACATTATTGTACTCAATAACATCTATATTAATGTGACCAACATGGTAAAGGAGAGTTTGACTATTTATAATACTATGTTTTATTCCATTGAATATAAAATGTAGAGGCTAGGAAAAATATATGGACATTCCATGGATTTAAAAATGAAATTATCATCTTCAACCAAGGTGAGAAAGTAATCATTATCACAATGATATTAATCATCTACTTATGGGAGTGGGTAAGGAATATACCTTTAACCAAACTTATGGAAGTATAGAGAATATAAAAAAAGAGTTGGAGCAATAGAAAAAATGGAGTTAAATGGCCTTCAGTTGATAATGAGTTATGGGTCATTATATTAAATAATAAACTCAATATTTCATTGGTTGATAAATTTCCCAATAGTGTTGGTTTGAACATCTTTAAGGTAGATTTTGTGGAGATCTGGGCCTATAGTATCCCATAACACTTGGTACAACTCATATAAAAATCCATTTACACCAAATGTTTTATCAATATCTAGTTGCTTAATATCCTCTTGGAGATCCTCAAAGGAAAGAAGACAGTCACAAGTGACATGTTCTTCCTCAGTGAGTTTGCAAGGAACCACTTACAAACATTTTATAAGAGCATCATCATGCACAAAGAAGTTTTAGAATTAAAGACATTATGATAATGACTAAAAAAGGATCATAATATATTTCAGAAGATGAGATATATGTGTGTTGGTGTCATTGATATATTTCACATAATCCATTGATTTTTTGGAGTGGAGAAGAGAAAAAACTCCTTAGATTCTCAATATTTGATTTTAACTAGTACATACAAGATTAAATCTGAACTCCTCAAATGTGATAATGATCTTCCTATTTGATTTTGTATCACCATAAGGAAACTTATGTTTTAAAATACTCATTAATATTAGATAACTCCATCTCCTATGAAATCTTGAGGTATTCATAGTATGAGGCATCATGTGCTTTGTAATGAAATATTGTTGCTTGTTTACCATACATGTAAAGAAAAGATATAGTCTAATTAATGAAAATTTTAAACCAATTTATCCATCTAAAATATCATATAGGTTGATGGGATAAATTCCAGATTCTAGTTATGTTATTATTAGTCCACAAATGATTTAGTTGAGCAGTGTTGAGAGAAAAACGTGACTTAACATTCTAGATCTGGGGTGCAAGCCACTCACTTTCAAAATCGATGGGGAAGTGGTATGATAAAAAAAATTGTATGGAATTACGTTGATATGTAAATTAAAGTTATTGGAAAAATAAAAAATAGTTTCCTCTATAAATAAATCTCAATCAATCTTTTTCACTACGTGCTCACCACCTTGTCATAAATTAGACAAGATGATCTACAATGAGGTGGATAAGAATCGACAATGGTGGTTTGGTTTTGAATTTCTAGTTTATTATGGATGTAGACCATGTATCTCTCTTTCCAATTCATAAACTCATTGGGAAGAGACCTTATTTTCATTCTTGAGATTCAATCATATTAAATTCACCACATAGGATCTAGTTCGAATCATGAAGTGTGTTTGCAATCCACCACCAATATTTTTCCCTTTCAATGACATCATCAGAGTGATAAATGTTAGAAATAACTCAAGTTAGTGGCCATTAAAATAGAAGAGGGTCTACATGGGTCTGATTATCAACTTATAATATTGGATGATAAATAAAAATAATACCACTTCCCCACATCTGATTTCATGATGTGACATATTGCAAGTAGCTCATAGCCAAATCGATCTGGTGGTGGAGTTGAGAGAAAATCTAGAATTTTCAACATTTTATTGAACATAGTTTATTTATTTTATCAAAAAAAGTGTCCTGCATAATTTTTTGGACATGTCAGTAAGGCCTCACACATTCCATGAGTACGCTAACATTGCAAAACATATAATTTCATATTGCACTTTGTATCATCACTTTCTGTTTAGCAAAAAAAATGTTAGAAATGTATGATTGATGATTTTCATGCATAAATTCACTTAATACAAATGTTTGCCATTTTTATTGTACATATTCACCATCTTTGTGTGATGAAGAGGGGCTACAAGAGTGATATAAAACTATCTTGTGATAAAAAAAATGTAGTATTATTCATAAGGTCCAAATATTTTACTCAAGGAGTGGTTATGATGGATGAGAAATGGCTAGTTGAATTTATACATTAAATAAAATTTCCACAATGTGTAAAGTAAAAATAATATTAGGCACTTCCAAGGGAGCTTTATGAACTAGTTACTAACTAGATGTGTTGAATCACATGTGGATTTGTACATAGATTATAGGTCTTTACTTATCATGCATGTATGTTGATTAATTTTATTATTGTTTAAAGTGGTCCATTCATTTGTAGATGTTTGTGTAGTTTTACTAGCCTCATGCAAGGCTCTGAGTTGAGCAGTTGGTTTTGAATTATCCATTAGAGGGAACTCATGGATTTTTTTAATTTGTGAATCAACAAAAAAAAAAAGGTATTAGGAATGTTAATATATAACACATATGTTGTATCAAATATTTGTCATCAATTTGAATGTTAATGGAATCTTCAAGATATTTGAAAAGATCAACTTATACACATAAACCATTACAACTCAAACACACAAAAATTTGATTAATCATGACCAATAAAACCCCTTATAGGGTTTATTAACTAATTTAAAAATTCAAAAGTGGGAGAAAGAGATTGAAAAACTCAATATGAACTAGGATTTTGGGTTTGGTATGCTCAAAGACTATAAAGTCCTGAGTCTAGTGTGGAAAAATAATTAACATGTTACAAATGAACCAAGGGCCATGATAAACTATTGCTTGATAGTGCTCAACATTTTAACTTAAACAAAATAAACCCTCAATTATATTTATGCACACCATCTAATTTGAATTCAGGTGATGTCCAAGTATTATGTACCCATGATTTTAATGTGCTTTCTAAGGAAACTCAACCAAAAAACAAAAAAATAAAAGTAAAATATTCAAATCAATAACAACTTTTATGAAATTCAATAAAATATAAAACAACATTAAACAAAAAGTCTAAAATATGTTCATTACCTCCTGAAATATGTTTGGATCAAACTTTCTGACTCTTTTCAATACCATTATAAATTAAGTTCCATTAGAAATGCTTACATCAACTAAAAAATGATCCGAAGAGAAGTACATTATATAATTCAACTCACCACCATTCAAATGGTGTCCTAATAGAAGTAACATATTAAATATAAAACCTTACCAAAAAAAAAATTCAAACCAAAATTAATGGCAGTTTGAAAAAATATATATTTATACAAAACCCTAACTAAACTCATCCCCCAATCACACATTTAATTATTTACAAGGTTTATTGGAATATGTGGAGTTCATTTGTTTCTGTAATCAAATTCGATCACTTATGAATAACTCAAGATTGAAAAAAAAGTTTGCAAAAAAGGTGTATTGAGTCAAGGTAATAATTGACCATTTGGAAATATGTTTGCATTTTAAGGATAGGTATTAAATTATTTATCCAAAAATCAAATTGGATTAAAGAGAACTTAAAAAATAATCAACTTTTATAGCAGTTAAAAATGTTAAAAAATAATTAAAGTTCACTTAATATGGAACTCTATCCATATCCTTAATATATACATTATATTAATTTTAAGTGGTATGCATAGATTAATAATTATTTGTACTCTTGTTAAATGGGAGGAAATTAAGTGGTAAGTTTTCAGAGTTTTATAATAGAAATTTGTATGTGTAAACTTTTAAATGAGATTACATCTCCTATTTTCCTAATATGTTGTTGGTCGAGGTTTTTGGAAAACCCATCATAACATATTAATTGGGATTGTTTATGTGAATAATAATACAATAAAGACTTAATAAAATTATTTTAATAAATTAAAGTTAAACTAAGTGCAAGATTATTGATAAAGTAACATGATTTGTAACCTTAATTTACCTAAAAACATTAGTTCTTCAAGCAATTAAAAAACTAAAATAAAATAGAGCATAACTGCACAAAGGAACAAGTGTAAGCATAAATAAGAATCATTATTGAATATATATATTTATCTCTATATTTCATAACTATTTTTTAATACAAGAGAGCACTGTATATAGAGCTTACAAAGGTTCTATCATTTCATATTCCAACCTTTCACTACAAATGAAAGAATAACTCTTTGCATTCTATAGACTCTTTATGTGAATTTAGGTTTTGAATACATATAAAAAGATATACAATGTATAAAATAGTGCAAATCATACATATATCATATAATTATACTCTACATTTTTATAGCCATTTTTTACTACTAACACTTTGTCAAACTTAAACAATTGTCTCATCCTGAAACTAAGTTGTAAGAAGTCTATCAAATACTGGAAATGATGGAATTGCCTAAAGACAAGGGTTGGACTAGAAACATTACTTGTAGTAATCGCTCAAGGTTTCATTTACTGGTTTTTACCTCTTGCACACTACTTAACCACCCTTTTAGGTTTTCAACTAAGCAGTGTAATAATCTACCACCATTGTAGGTTTTTAATATATTGGTGTAACTAGGAGGATACCCTTATTGGTTTTTAACCTTCATTTCCCTACTCCTGATGTCTAAATCCATCATGTATATAGAACTAATTAGTTTACAAAATTTTCCAAAATTGGTGCACACCATACCTATATGGAGGGAAGAGGAATACACTGAGAAGAAGGAAGAGGAGTCTATGATGTGAAATCTACAATTGGAGTAGATCCATATGCTAAAATAGAGGATGATGATGGATATGCTAGAATTTTTTTTAAGAGGTCATAGCTTTAGTCGAAGATATCGATAGTATTTGTTTACGTTGTATATTTGACTACATAGCCTGAGTAGCTTTCTTTGTCTAGAGTTAGTTGGGTGGGGAAAAATATGGCTCCTTGATGTTTTAAAAAATAGAATTATCTAAATGGTACATGTGTTTCTTGAATATCTTCCAATCACCTTGATCTTCTTTCACCAAAGAAATTATAGTTAGCATAGGTTATACCAAAAGTGATTTTTGATGCATTAATAAATAATGTAGACTAGAAAAATTTACATTAAGTCTATAGGGATCCCCTAGATTCCATTCTATATTTCTCCCTTGTGTCTAAATGGATGGGTGGGATATATCTTGTAAGGGGCTAATGATTTACCCCTCACAGGTAGTTTTATTACTTTTTCCATAGTGGCTATGTTGATGAAAATGGTCATGTATTATGATAAATGAATAACACCCTTATTATACCAATTAATAATTGTCATCATCACCTTATCGAGTGGGCCAAAGGTTGGAAGTTTGATATGTCACTTTTCATATGTTCCTCCTAGGTGATGTTGCAATGCTATAGTTCCTGGTTGTGATGATTCTTGTTGGTCTAGGATGAATAGATTAGATTTTATTATGTCAATGAAGTCAAATAGTGCTAGGTCATGGTGCCTTATTTTTTGAAGTGTATGTTTTATTCCTATCTCTTGCTTCTATACATTAGAGGGAGGAATCAAAATTTTTGGGTGGTCCATGGTTGTTTTTCTAGTACCCTTCAGATGATAACTTTTGCTAAAACTAGCATTGGTGAACAATCCACATGAAAATGAGTGAATTAGGCACAAATCATAGAGGGATCTTATTTTCAAATTTGTGTAATGCCATTGTGTTTTGCATGCCCTTTGTGTGTGTGTGTGTGTGTGTGTGTGTGTGTGTGTGTGTGTGTGTGTGTGTGTGTGTGTGTGTGTGTGTATTCCCACTTGAATCTATATGACACATTGTTTTGAATGTGTTAAGCTATATGTGCACCATTATTCTTACTAAATTAATTGTAATGAAATGCTTATGATTTTATGTTGGTGCCTTGATGTCTAGAGTAATTTATTCAGGTGATGGATTTGTTGTTATAATGCACTATATTTTCTCTCATTAATTTTCCTTTATTGTACATCACCTAATTTTGACACATGATCCACTTTGGAAAATGTGTAATCTTTTAAGTGTGTCATTATTATTGACTTTTTGAGTGACCATTTTTTGTCCTTCATCCATAATTATTTTGTCAACTCCTTATTCCCAGACTTAATTGATGAGCCCCTTGTTGAATTTTCATGACATCATTTATTATGTGTTGGGTTGATTCTTTTGTCACACTCTATGACTTTGACATTTCCAACTTGGTTCTAATATCCTGTGATATAGAGATCACTCTATATGACTACACTACAAACTTACAAACAAAATAAGAAAAAACACATTAAATAAAAATTATAGTCTACATGGCGCTACTCAACACCACTTTGATTTTTCTATGAGATGTAATAGATATTATTTATGATAAAGCATAAGCCTACATCTATTTACACATCTTGGAAGAATGGTTCCCTAAAGTTCCCTTAATACAATTGTTCCCTGCTACAATAATTCATGGATGATGTAAGATCCTTTCCATTGAATGCGTAGCTTTCCTAGAAATGATCAAATTATGTTATCATATAGTAATACTAATTGTTATTTATAAAATTCTTTGGATCATAAATTACAATCGTGTCACACTATTTGAATTTAATTGTTGAATTCCTACATCCATTGCGATCTTTTCCTAGTTTCTTCCATCTGAGTTAAATCCATCAATATTTTGTGAAGAGAATCTTGATCTCCTAGTCGCATGATCATTGTAATTCGTAGACTAAGGACTATGTATTCTATTATCATGACTACTTTTAATCTGTAAACTAGTTTAAATGGAGTGAAACCTATTACACACTCATAGTTTTTCTTATATGCCCATAGTTTCACATGAATTTGATCATCCCAATCATTTCTTTACACATTATATATTTTTGTGAGCATATTTCTCAAGAATTTGTTTGATTATTTTACATGTCCATTGGCTTGCAGGTGATATGATGAGATTTTATGTTGTGATATCACAAAATAATCCATTAGAGTCTTCATGATACTATTGAGGAAGTGCATTCATATGTTTCTAAATAAATTAATAGGACATCCAAATATGGTTATAATATTCTCATACATAAATTTGGTTGTGTCCTTAGTGTTGTAGCTTAGCGTTGTAACACCTTATACCATTTTATGAAGTAATATGTTTTAGTAATTATGTACCTTACATGATTACATTTTCTAGGTGGATCCTAAAAAGTTAATTCCCCACTATTTGAATGGATTCTCAGCAAACATGAGGTTTAAAAACATTTCATCTCCATGATTAGGCCTTCCCATCTGTTGATAGACATCATAGTGTTTTGATACTCACTGTGCATCCTAAAATATATTAGACCACCATAGACCACTTTTTAATAATCTTTAGAATGGATTCTCCTATGAAATTTCCACCTACAATTTCTTGATGTGCTTATTGAAGAATTTATGGTCGCTCATGATCTAAAGATACTATGTAAAGTACATCATTTTTGCCTATTTTGTATAGAAAACAATTAATGATGTTGAATGGAATGGATATTGTGATCAATTGATTTTTATACCTTACCACATAGTGTGTAGTAAAAAATCCTTTTTCAAGGAAATTGGCTATGTATTCCATTCTTTATAAAATCATAGAACTCAAAATAGATGGACATCCAATGATTCATCTTGGAGTTCTTTAGGTTCCTCTCCATTGCATATTCAACTCAAATGGTTTGGCCCCACATTTTATCTCCCAAGCTTCACATTTATTCCAAACTAAAATTCTTGAAACATCAAACACTTAGATATCCTCCCTCCTAGCATGGGATTATTGACTAGATATCTCAAAGCCTGATGATCAGTAAAACATTACAATGGCACTACTAGAAGGTAATGTCTAAAATTTTGGAGTGAAAACACCATTACTAGGACTTCTCATTCTGTAGTTGTGTAATTATTTTCTATAGCTAAGAATTTTTAGCTTGAAAAATGAATGGGATGGTCTAATATTTCATCTCCTAATTATGCTAAAACAACTCCTACCATAGATATTGAAGCATATACATGAACATGAAATGGTTTTCTCTAACCAATAAAGACAAATATGGGAGTTATTACCAACCAAAGATTTAGATCCATAAGTTTTTTTTGGCACTCATTAGTCCATTTGAACCTAGTGTCTTTGGATAGTGGCTTCTCTATGGGATAAGATATAATTATGTATCCTTTTATGAATTTACTATAGTATCCTGTATGAACCAAGAATGATCACACATCTATAGAGTTTTTAAGAAGTAAATAATAATCACTTCTTTAAGTTCAATGCAATACACAAAGATTGGCAACATTCCAACACCAACCTTAAGTTAAATATGTGCTCTTTGAATAAATAAAAAATAGTCCAATCATTTAGATAGAATTTTAGGAAATCATAGATGAAGTCTTTAAATATGGTGACCATAGCCATGTATAACATAATAGAATCATTACATAAGCCAAAAGGCATTACTTTGTATGAAAAATAACCCTATTTCATTATAAATGTGGTTTTATCTTGATTTTCTATTGTGATTGAGATCTGATGGTATCCAGTGAACCCATATTTAAAGGAATACACTTCGTGTCTTATGACTAAATTCAAGACTTAATATTTGAATGGTATTGGGAATGGATCATTAATGTAAACATAATTTTGTGCACATTGGTCCCCACATAATTTTATTTATCTAGACTTTTTAGGTTTTACCACCATTGGGCTAACCCAGTTTGGTTTTTTCATTGGATAGATAATGCCTCCTTGCATCTAGTCTAATTCAACCTTTAACCTCAGTTTAATATTGGGTTTTAATCTATATGGGTTATTTTTAACAAGTCATGTGCACTCCTTTATCTGTATGTGCATCTCCTCTAATGAAGGGTATACACCTTTTAATTCTATGAAATTTATTGGAAACACATCTTGATAATCTCATAGAAGTTTTAGTCCTTCAAAAATCTCATCATCTATCCAACATTCACCTAAAGTTGTAAGTTTTGGCTTAAACTATGTCCAAATATTCCCTACCAATTTATTTAATCACTCCTAGTATATTTTGTTGGATTCACTTTGAATCAAGTCTTGTAATGCTATTTATTTTACTTGCTCTAGAATATTAAGATTTCATAGTTGTTGATCTTTGGTTTGGTCTAAAATTTTTACTCTAGGATCCTTCATTTCTCACTCAGGTTTAAAAAATCTATTAAAATCCAAGTCATCATCATTATCATTGGACTCATCCTATTCCCCATTATCAATTATTTTATTGTAGTGTTTTATCAAAACTACTCTCTCTCTCTATTTACCATCCTTTTAGTTTTGAAGAGTTACATTCAAGTCATTAGTTATTTCCTCTTGTAAAATGTAGTCCTATGTATTATTAAGATCCTCCACTTGACCATGGAATAAGAAGATATTTAGATTTAAAAGGGATTATGATACCAAGGGGTTCTTGTCGTTAAATAAAAATGTTTAAATAAAGTCTTGTTAGATTTGTGGATAATTATTAGTCTCCCTTTTTCACTCTTGATGCATGTACCATGTTGCTGGAATAGGTGCTAAAGTATGTTCAAATGCATGCATCTAATATCTAGGTTCTAAACCCTATGAATACCTCACATCTATACATTTATGAATATGCATTTTAGGACACTTTCCTTCCAATAAAAAAGGCCACTGATTCATGATCACAGGTGCCATTTGAAATTGAACTCATGATAATTTGTAAACATATTTCTAATGTACTTGATTTGACTTGTGTATTTCCCACCATGTCACAATAGTGTCCTTAAGAGAATAATTTAGTGCACTGACTCCTTGATCTATATTTGGAACATGTTTATTTAATCTGGAAATAAATTGGCCCAAATTCTTAGTTGTAAAATTTTGATGTAATTTTTGTTCTATAGTGAAAACCATTCGCATTGGTATCACCTCATGGTCTCATCTTACCCAATTAAACATAAGAGTATATTAATCCATGCTCATAAAAGATGTAGCTTCCCATGGTATAACACCTTCTTGAGTGGGTTCAGTATAATCCTTGTCTATCCCACCTACTCGATATATCAAATCTACTTCAAACCTTGTTAGGAGTCATACATAAAGTGACTTACATTCTCCTATCTAAAAATATGGAGCTTGTGACTTTGTTATCATAGGTGTGGATTAAATTTATTATGTTTAGCTATTTTTGAAGCTCTATTTATAGATGGAAAAAGTGATACTCTATAGTTTAGAGTCTATTATGCTTAGATAAATTATTCCTACCTTAAACAACCTATTATATATGTAGTCATAAGGTGAATTAAACTCTTTGGGTATTATGTATGGCTTGATCTCATCTTTTTTAAAGGGTATAATAATAATTTTATCCCCATGGTATGCATCCAAATAATTTCACACTATATTAATGGTCTTCTAACCATCATAAGCCTACTTCTTACCAATCAATGTAGGGTAGTGCATTTCATCCATATTTATGCCAATTAATTTGAAATCACCTCACAAGTTTAGGTCAATAATTTTCATTTCCACATCCTCTAGTTGAAAAGTATGTTCTACCATCCTATACACTATGCTACTTAATGGTTCTAGACTATAATTGAGAGTCAATCATCCAATAGCTTCCCATGAAGATTGAGGGATCATATTAATTGTGTTTCCAAAATCAAATACAATGTTTGGTACTTCATATCATGATAATTAAATATCCATGTGGGAATTGAAATATCATGGTTTCTTGATCTTTACATACCATACCACCTTATTAATGCATTTTTACCCTCTTTGTGCATAGTCTAACAAATTATGTAAGAGATTTGTGATGTTTTGTGATATATCCTTAGTTCATAAAATGCTTCCAACTTGATTAGATCTATCAAAATAATAAATATTCCATCTTGCCTCATGATTTTCATGATTTTACCATATATTTATATGTCAATGACTATAAAATCACTCTCGAATGTAGTCTAGTGTTTGTTAGAGTTCACCAAGATCTCTAAATAGTGAGCATGTAGTAATGTCAAATTCTTGTAAAGGTAGAATGAGAGCTCCAAAAAGAAGAAATTTCTATTAAATAAATGTTTACATTAACCAAATTAGAAGAAGAATAAAGTACATATAGGATGAAATTAGGTCACCAAAAAGGTAAAACCCTAATTCACAATTAGAACCCACTTAAAGGTAAATGACCCCTAATGACTTAATTAACTAACTTAAGTAAGCCAAAAATATGTGTAGGTAAAACCACTAGGTGTAAAAATGCCTACACTAATACCCCCTTGAAGCGTAGCTTAGGTGCATAGAAGAATTGGGTCTCGACAATGAGGCCTGATGAGGTACTCAAGAAAAATACAACTCCCATTAACTAGGGTAAAGGAGAAAACCCGTAGGAATAAAACTCCACCCCAAAAGAGAGACAAGAAGAAAAGAGAGCTAAAAATCCCCACTAAGGTCTAGAATTTATTGTATCCACCTAGTGTCCCCCAAAGGAATGCTCGGGAGTGACTATGAATTAGAAGTAGATGTAATGAAGAGTAATTTACCTTAAAATAGTGAGTTTGTCTACCAAGTGACTGATGGATCTTCAACCAAGATGTAATTCCTATGAAAATAATTATTCTCATACTGTAAGGTAGAAGGGCCAACTAATCTATGCCAAGATGGTGCACTAAAAGTAGAGGCAAAGAAGGTGTGTAGAATTATCTATAACTATGGAATATATTAACTAATGTCTGATGTATCTTGGATTAGTAGACTATTTCCCTATAATTTTGGAAGTATACCATAGGTAGGTGGATCAAGAACTAATTCTTGAATATCTAGAAGGTGACAAGGAGATGGTGGTGTGTCCACTTCACTATTGTAGTCATCTATAGAAGAAGAGTTGTCAATATCAAAAAAATGTTTAAGATTAGAAGTGTCAATAGGTACATGTGAGTTCAAAGAGGAATCTAAAGGAGAGTTAGGAGTAAAGTGTGAGAAGTTATATAATTGAGTCTGATGATCAACCATTCCCATAGCCAAAATAGTATCACTATGCAACTCCCTGATGTACACTAAATTTGGAGTGAATTCAACTCACATGCCTAGACCAAGGTGAGTGATTTGGTAGACTAACAAGAGATTAGTTGAGAGTGAAGACACACTTAGAACATTATTGAATGTTCCACCACTCACTTCAATAGACCCTCTCTCGATAACCTTTCTATAAGTGTTGTCACCTAGTTGTATCGAAGACATGTCACATGGTTCCAAGGAACTAAACTCAATCTATGAAGAGGCCATGTGATGTAAAGCACCAGAGTCAATGACCCATGTAGGAGGAGTTGGAGGCAAAAATGCAACTAAAACTTTGAAAGATCCCAAACTAAATTTGGAGACACAAAATATATAGGTTCTTACAAGACAAAGATATAAATCTGATTATTTGCCTTTAGAGTATGCTGATACAAAATTATATTGCCTAGATTTGCTTCAACAGTGAATAATCAAAAATTATAGTACATAGCAATACTAAAGAAAGTATGAAGAAGCCCAAAGACCCAAAAACCTAGAAATATGCATAGATCTAGAAGCTGTGTCAAAGCACAGTCACCAACGTCAGTTATTCTACCGACGTCGATCGATACACTGCTGCCGTCAATTTCTTAGTGGCGATCTTTGCCTGCTGGTGACTGCCTGCCTACCTATGACTGTCTGCTTGCCAATGTCAGTCTAGCTGCCGATGTCAGTCTAGATGTCGATGTATGTCACTAATCTGCTGATGTTGGCCTTTGTACTACCCTGTAGTCTGCAACTGCGAACTGTGCCCTTCTTCACTTTTTTGAATCTACTGGTATGGCCTAGTACCGATCTGTGCAGATTCTGTACAGCACCTGATCTAAAGATATATATATATATATATATATATATATATATATATATATATATATATATATATAAATCTTAAATCAAATCTAATGAATAAATACCTAGAAACCTCTGCATATGCTAAACACCTGATGTATCCAGTGGATGACCTCTGAAGCTCTAGATCTGATCAATAAGCACAATATGAATTCTGTCAGAAATACACCCCTAAAAAGCATTGGGTTTTCATCTAACTCTTCTCCAATCTACTAAAGGTTTGCATCCTCAGAGATTTTAGCTGAATCACATATTCAAGCTTCACAATACTCAGAATATTTTATGCAACAAAATATATGCCCAATGCTTTACCCTCAACTTATTTTAAAGGCTCCCAGGAAACTTCTAGAAGAAGTCAACTTTATTTAATATGTTATTTTATTTATTTCCATAATAATTAAATTAATTAATTAAAGTTATCCTTTTGAAGAAATCTTAATTTTTGGACAACTTAAATTAATTGAATTAATTAAACCATTTTAATAGAAATTTGGGGACATTACAGTCCTCCCTTCCTGGAGATTGCTTGTCCTCAAGCAATTCGCTCCTGACACCCAACACCAACTTCCAGGATCCCATATCATTCTTAGAAATTCACAAACTCTACTATCTAAAACACTATGCTACAAAATATTTGTGAATACATTCTCCTTATTTCTCCTAGAGAGTAGTGTGATAATCCTCAATATGTAATTAACAAACTCACCATCACATACCTTAGACTTAGAAAAAGGCCGTTGCGCTACTATGATTATCAAACTCTCACAATCCCCATAAGTATGTTTACTCATAATTGGAAAGGAAAATGACCTGCAACAAATAGAATTATTTACCTCATCACCTATAAAATGAGACTCCATCCTGCGAGATGACACCTCCTTAGGTCCTCCATCTAGCGCTGCCCTCAAGATAATCTTCTTTCCCCCAGAAAGTAATTATAACTGCATATGGTGGTGATCAATAATGTAACACCCAATACCCTGTAACCACTACATGCCCAAGACCACATCATAATCCTCTAAAGGAAACACATAAAAATCATCGATTAGAGTGTAATCCCCCATCTGAATACTAAGCTGTGAAATCCATTTGGTACAACCCAAAACTGCACCATCTACCACCTTTACTCCAAAACCTCTAAACTTCTCATACTATAATCCATGCCTTCCCACTAACTTCTGATCAATGAAGTTATGTGTAGCACCAGTATCTACCAAGCTCACGACCCACTTGCCCTTAAGTATACATTTCAACTGAAAGGCATGAAAGTCAGGATAACTGGAGAGGGTAGCCATAATTACTTTGGCTGATGCCAAAGGCTCCAGGGTGTCTAACTCCAACTATGTCTGAACCTGCTCAACATTATCCTCAATATTAGTATCAGGAACCTCCTCATCTCCACACTCAGAATTTACCTCAATCAAATGAACCTTTCCTTTACCCATGCAACGGTGTCCTGGTTCCCATGGATCGTTGCAGGAAAAACATAACTTTTTCCTCCTCAAGTCATTCCTAGTCTCCTGATTCATCCAAGGGTTTATAGAAGATGACCCTTCTTTATTTAGTGGTGTGTTGGCCTTCTGTATAGGTTGAGAGTCCGTAGCTATTTTCTTATCACCCTGATAAGAAGTGGGAACAGTATCCAGTCTCAATGTCACATCAATGGCATCCTTAAGAGTGGTTGGTTGGAAAGCATGTACCAGTCCCTTAAGTCTATCATGTAATCCCTCAATAAATAACATCACACTCCATTTTTAAGGCATATCAGGTACCATAACCGTAATACGCTGAAACTCATTAATATAAGCTTCTGCATGTCCACTCTGTCTAAGATGAGCCAACTCCCTCTAGTAAAGTTATGTATCCTTACGGTCAAACCATGCAATGAGTCACTCAGTGAACTCAGCATAGGAGTGAACTAAAGCGTGATCCTGGGTGACCAATCCATGGTGCCACCAATCATATGCAATCCCCTCTAAATGCAACACCGCAAATTGAATGGCCTCACGCTCAGGCATGGGCCTCAAAGAAAGATATATGTCCAGCTTGTGGACCCAAGCTCTTGCACTAGTGTCTCTAGAGCCATTATATGGAGCCAATGTAATCTTCCCCGTAGCTCTATTAAGGTCATGATTATGCTGTTACTGTGGTGGTCTATTACCATGATCTCCCCTAAATCTGGTTGTATCTCTACGCTATGCACAATACTAGGGAAAAGGAAAAACTTCCCTAACCTCTGGAGGTAAAGCTCTCCACTCTACTATGGCTACCAAAACGGACTCCTAGAATCCAATCTCTGGTGGCTCCACCTATGCTATTTGTTCACGCGGTACAAACTGAGGCAATAATGGTCTATTTGGAGTAGGTGTATGATGATGATTTTGCCTAGAGGAATGATGGGAGCTCCCCACTAAAGAATGGGAATGGTGACTATGCTGACTGGACTGATGGGTATGATGACTCCCTGTCACTGAAACTGATACATTCCTCCTACCTCTGTGTCTATCCACCTCTAAATGGTCCATGGTATCCTGTAATCGATCTAAAGCCTAAACAATCTTGGGCTAAGTAGTGATGAGGGTCCTCATCA